>JALIZH010022710.1:0-16187 GCA_030522465.1 Rhipicephalus appendiculatus
AAAAATAGACAAACTTGTACTCACGATGGTTCGATTTCCTTTATTGCTTGTCAGTGTTCACAAGCCGATTTTCACGACGTAGAAAAACAGCACTGAGTAACAACAAACGTTGAGATCACATCGAGTCGTTATGCCTTAGTGAATCGTGACAACAAACTTTTCGCTGTTCCGTAAGTGGTGTGGTCAGTACTAGCTCACTAAAACATTTCAGCATCATTTCTGTTTGCCAGAATTGTTTCTACACTCGAATATTCATGTCAAATATTTCACACCAGCCCAGAAAAGAAAGTCAGGACACGAGCACCTGTTAAAATCGGAAGCACGAACTCAATTCTAGTTTTCTATCACTCACTTTGCTCAGAGCTAACGATAACAAAGGCGTAACCAGAGAATACAAGATGCGCTAGAGAGCAAGTGCCTCAGACTTCATAAGGCTGTTATATTCGCAAAAGTGCAATGCCAAGCTGCCTTACATAGTTTTGTTCCTTGAATACAGCTTCAGCAATAGCTTTAAGCGCGAAAACGCTGTGGGCATTCGTCACCCTCAATAGCGTCATGATTCCATTTATGCGGCAAAACAAAGGAGCGTGTGTAATTAACTTATTTGCAGTGTTTTCATTCCAGATAAGAGGGTAACTCACACACAAGTTACACTAACCCTGCGTGATATAACGTGAGCTCGCGCGTAGTTCAAACCCAACAGCACTCATTTAAGACAAGCATAAGTTGTTGCTTACGGCATGCGTTGCTTGAAACAGCCCTTAAGACATGATACCGAGTATGAGGAAGAGCTTAATTTTTCGAACATATAATTACAATGTGCGCTACAGACATCATATATTTCGACAGTAAGTGAAACTAATAAACGTTCTGCTTCTTCCTTAAATATTCCCCTAAGTGTAAGGAATTGTTTTGCCACCAATATTCAGATTACTGCAACGATATATTACCGTGAAGCCCTCTATGTGGAACTTCCTTGACACAGATACAGAACTTTATTTGGAAGCATTTTTTTAAAATTTTCTTAAGCCCTAATTGGCAGCCCGGGAGGCGTGAGCCTATTTGTGTCATGTTGTTATTTGTGAGTACCTGAGTCCGCTGAACTAGGCAACGAGAGCTAGCGCCGTAAGTACCAATAAATCCACAACACTGGACTTTATAACACCACCCATTTCATAAAAGAGTTCTACCACAGAAGTGGGAACAAACGAGAACCGGAATTTGAGATGTCCGTTTTTTCAGACATTGCGCGTATTCACCGTGAGTTGTGGATGATATTGAACCATTTTTACATGTCTACGTTCCTGCAGAAAAAAAAAACAGCCACTACTGGCACTACAAGAAAGCAGCAATCCGATATCACCAAATAAATTTAGCACAATCGAGTTACTTCCTTCGTGATATGCACATGACAGCGCCGTTTCTTTTGCTAACAAGCATTTCATTGCAACACGGCCGCTAACGGCTGGCTACATTGTTACTACGGCAAAGAGAAAGCCGAACGCTCAAGCGACATATTCTAGATCGTGATCTTAACGATTCACGGTTCTTGGCACCCTTATCGCTGCTGCAGATAAAAGCGCAGCCGACAATCTATTAAGCTGATCAATATTCGTCACTAGAAACGAGATATCGTTACATGCTCTAACTCTAAACGTGAAGAGACCGTTCTTACAACATGGTTTAAATAACAACAACAAAACACTCGTTTTATCACCACAGGCCACATTTTTGTTCGCACGAAGACATCAAAGCACGCTCTGAGGAGTATATGGCGCGCAGATAGTGCTCGCAAAGTGGCTGACAACAATGACTTTCAGTATCGCTCCTTCTCATTGGCTAAAAGTGATTGCCATCGAAAACGTGTGCCTGCTACGAACACCTCAGCTGTTCTCCGGAGTGCCCAGATCGTGTGGCTGGACAGCAAGTGTACGAGTGCACGACATGTACGCTAGGGGATAGCAATACTGTCCCTGAAACACGTGCCACGTAACGCTGACAGTGTCTCGAAGATCTTCACTAGCACCGCGCAAAAGAGAAACGAACAGGTGTACAATCTTGCTGTGCTGGAACCACGATTCTTCGCTGAGCATTACCTCCTCTGATTTGCCATAGATGAGCGGGGGCAAATAGACAAGGAGGCCGTGCGGCCACAATGAAACGGTGATTCAGGGCCACCGCGTTCTCGGTGTGAGCAAAGCCACCTGCCGCAGCTGGTGACACAGAACGCCCATCCTGGACGGCACCAAGACATGCCCGGCTGGTGAAGCCAAGGTCCGCGGCTCTCCCGAGCCTGCCAGCCCTGAAGATTAAGTGAGATTCCCAGCAAGACGATACCGGGCTTGACTTCAGCCGGCGGCCGTGAGGCTGGCCATCGTTGTGTTCTCTTGAAGCACTGTGACCACTGACCCCGTGGAAGACAGCAATCCAGGTGGTGGTGTCGGAATCCGGAACATCACCTCGTTCTCCTTGCGTACTGTGACAACAAAATATAAAAGAAAATGGGACAGATGTTAGGCACGATATTCACAAAGCTAGCTGTCTTTTTTATTTCATTGCCTTCAAATTACGCATAATGCTAATGCATAAAGCAGCCGCTGCCTAGGCAGTGAAAGCAAGTGCCTGGACAATACCTTGAGTACAGCAGTTCCAGAAAATATTAGGAGCCCTTCCCCTATCGGAGAAACGGGGACAAACTTGGCCTGCGCATGCGTGACCTAGTGCTTTCTTTTCTTTCTTTCTTTCTTTCTTTCTTTCTTTCTTTCTTTCTTTCTTTCTTTCTTTCTTTCTTTCTTTCTTTCTTTCTTTCTTTACCTATTTATTTATTTATTCCTGTCTCTTCCTTTTCTTCCTTCTTTCTTTCTTTCTTTCTTTCTTTCTTTCTTTCTTTCTTTCTTTCTTTCTTTCTTTCTTTACCTCTTTATTTACATTTATTTATTTATTTATTCCTGTCTTTATTTTCTTTCTCTCTTTCTCATTAGGCAATGCACCCTCTTAACCGTCAACGTTCAGTTTTTATTATAGGTAGCGGCCGTTCCCGGAACGCTGTTCTCAGGCTGAATCGGAATCACGTCTTTCACGTTCTTTCCAGCATTCGTCGGCCTCTAAAACGGCCCAAGGAAAGGACCATCACGCGATTACAGAAACGCGCCAGAAACGTGGCTTAGAAATTTAATTTTCTCAATGCCGGAATTTACCTGAAATGTGCAATTCCTATACGGACCTTACGCGTTGTCCAGCAAATTTCTTTTAGTCCGCCAACATGATATATTTCAATGAAGTGCCCGTAGAAAGGATACTGCTTCCCATTTTGTTTTTCGCATTTTTGCATCGTTGGTAGAACGTATTCGTATGCTTCAGTTCACTTTAAATTCGGGCAAGCATGGGTGCGTGGCCTAGGGGTCAAGACACTCGCTTTGGGACCGGGGGGGGGGGGGGGGGACCCGGGTTTAAACTCCTGCCCTGATGAAAGGATTGATTGAGTTTTATTATTTTTTTCGTGCGTGCCGAGCTGTGGGCGAGGAGGGTTTTTTGAAACACCATCATCAGCTATCCAGGTCACTTAGTACAAGCTTCACTTGAATATATCGCGAAATGAAAATACTTCTAGAGCTGGGCTCTGATTTCGTATTAAGCAGTCCCGGTACATTCGGTATTTTCTTTAGAGTGCGAGACAACACCAGCTAGCTGGTCGTACCCACGCCGCCGATCCACTGCTGATGGAGCCAACGTATAACGACATTTGAACATGCGTAGCCACCAAAAGCCTCCGTGGTGGCTCTGGCTCTGCTTGCTGATCTCGCCATACTGCCTGATTGGCATTATGTTCAACCTCGACGAAAAAGACAAAGTGCTATATTGTTTAAGATTTACTTCCACCTCTTAAATTAACCATCTGTTTGACTCCAAAAGTTACATTGAATTCAGAGTTATGCCTTCGGACAGGGGTACCCGAATTCAAACTCCAGCCCCGGAGAGAAAATTAAGTTTTATTTATTACTTGTTTGGTGCACGCCAGTTGAGGGTAAGAATTGTTTCGTCGTTGAAGAGGGTTTTTCGGAACACCATACCAGCTTCACAGTACAACCCAACACAATGTTCACAACACGTGTCAATACAAGCTTCGCTTGAAAAAAAAAACTGTTCTTTGTACCGCTTCATGTTGTGAAGACTCTTCCTTGATCAGGGAAAAAGTCTACTTGCACACAAACTTTTTTCCAATCGAATTTACAGGATTTAACACCTGAAAGAACCACAGCAACTATAACAGACACCGTATAGTAGGTCTCCGTGTTATTTTGGCCGGTTGGGATATTTCTAACTTGCGCGCAAAACTTGTCACGCGAGCAATACAGTCCCCTTTCGGAGCTCGACCTCGAGCACGACGGCCAAAGGTCTTGCCCACTGAAATTCCATGGTGGTATTCTTCTAATCAGACAAAGACATATATTGATCAGTCATGTTAGACCTCATGCAGAACGTACGTTACACTCACACAGACGTTTCCGATGAAGACCCCCTTTTTGAATTTTTTTACCACAAGTCATATTGACAGATGGCATTTTATATTCACCTGAAGTGTTTCTACAGTAAGCTTATAAATGGGTAAAGCCTTGTTCAGACTACGTGCGCCACGTACGGATCATCGGTAAGGACCGTAAGCGTAAACCCAAGCAACGGACTGAGCTTGTTCAGACGTTGTTGTATTTAGCTCAAAGTACGTAACGTATTGGGCGTAAATGTTGCAAGGCCCGCGTCTTTTGCGACTACTACTGATGCGATCGTTACGGCACGACCAATGGGCAAAGCAATTTCGTTTTTCACGTTCCGCTCACAGGGCTTCCGGCCAGTGCTGCCATCGATGGGCGTGAGAAATCCGCTAGAAAGCAATAAGAAATCCGCCAGATTCCGCTAGATTCTAAAACATATCCGCTAAGTTTCCCGCTGAGACGTATTTTATTAAAAAGAAACAGTGAAATTTCGTATGATAAAAACCTTTATCATTCTTAAAGGCTCCCCAAAACTATGAGAGCTCAACTAACATATAAAAAAGTCTTCCAAAGAGTGTAATTAGAATGCTAGAGGCTTCAGCGCCACGGTTGTCGTCAACCTCATCATAGCTGAGGCTAAAAGTTACAAATGTTCACTAAGGTTGGGCGTTGGGCTAGTTGGTGCAGCATAATTCCAATGTTTCACAGCGCAGCAGGGCGATTTTTCTCCACTGGTTTTCAATGTTGCGATTGATTCCGGGGGGCACTGGCATTGCTTCCAGCAGATGAATCAATGGCTCCTTCATGACGCAAAAAGTGTTTTTGACCGACAAAAGTGATGTCTTCTGGAGAACTGTGATGAAGAGAAGTCGCTGCCTGATTTGATCAACCAACGTGGTAAAAAAACCTTATGCATCTTTCTCGCATCACAGCTTCATCTGCGAGAGAGAACCCGTCGGTGTTCTCAGCCTTCATGCTGTCAACGCACGTCTCAAAGAAGTAGCCCAGATATGGCTTGGGGTTAAAGTGGTCCTCACGTCTGGACATCTGAACGTTCACTTTCTCTGTCGGAATCACGATTTTATGAAGCAAGCTTGAAAGCAAAGTCATGAGGTCTTTCGGCAGCTTTGTTTGATCCACATCTATCACCTCGAATGCCTTTTGTTAACTTCTGAACATCTCAGAATCGGTCTCAAAAAAAGAAAGTACCCCAGATTGATCTGATTCTCGTACATACCGTACAGCACTTCTGCCTCGTAGCACTTTTCAGTGCGCCTAGCCATCTCCAAATGCAGCTTCAATTCGGCCCACTGGTCTACGATCCTTGAAATAGCTATTTCGACGAGGGATAGCCACTGCGTCCTGCACTCTTGCAAAATTTTCAGTGGTTCATCGCCGCAATTCATCAGACCGCGGAACTTCTTGTATGCAATTTACCGGGTAAGGGATCTTGCCAACCAGTAGTACGTTTCGCTGATTAGGTATTCTAAGTTTCTCGGCAATGCTTCCGACGATTTTGAATCAGTGCACTGCGTGAGGCATCCGCCAGAAATCCGCGATATATGAAAATAGCCCGTCAAAAAATCCGCTAGCCGCTAGACAAATTTTTTTCCCGTCAGAATCAAATAAAATCCGCCAGATTTAGCGGAAAATCCGCTAAATTGGCATCACTGCTTCCGGCTTCCCCAGATTCCGCGTCTCCACTTGCGTCTGGAAAACCACCCAGTAACGTGTCTGTGCAGTTGGTTTGCCGGTATTTATTGGGTTTTGTGCCCGTGCCTAATAACCATGACCAGTGTGGAAAGGTATTCGCTGTGCAGTGATAAATTACTCTTAGAAGAATTGGGACAAAGGCCCGTACTGTACGACCAGCGTCTGAAAACGTACCGCGACAAGCAGCGTCAGAAGGAAGCCTGGCTGGAAGTAGAAGTTGGAAGTTGGAATTTTCGAGCTGGGTGATTATTGAGAATGCACGGGTTGCAAGAACCTTCAAGGCAAATATTTGGTGCCGGCGTTGGCCGGTGTGCACGTATTGTGTAATTGAAGACGCCGGCGTAACGTAGTTGGATCCCTTTGTAGTCCATTTAGGGGTTTTCGCTCAATTTAAATTTTATTTTTTCCACTCGTATAGTGATGTACAAAATTGTTTAAGAGAGGCAGTACAGGCGTTCGTAGAAGCCAAACTGGCCGCCGTAGCCACACCACAGCCGGACTAGAGGGCAGACGCCATGCGCGTTAATGAGAGCGCGCGTCGCGTCTGCCCTCTAGCCCAGCGTCGGCCAAACATGCGAATTTCACTGCGATGCAACGATTGTAATAATAATAATAATAATAATATCTGGGGTTTTACGTCCCAAAACCACGACATGATTATGAGAGACGCCGTAGTGGAGGGCTCCGGAAATTTCGACCATCTGGTGTTCTTTAACGTGCACTGACATCGCACAGTACACGGGCCTCTACCATTTCGCCTCCATTAAAGTGTGACCGCCGCGGCCGGGATCGAACCCGCAACCTTCGGGTCACCAGCCGAGCACCATAACCACTGCTCCAACAATTGTAGCGAGGACGCAACGCATCTTCAGAGCGGTGATTGGCCCGTCTTTACGTATCTTACCGAAGGGTGAACACACGTGGTCGAAGGTTGAACATAACGAAGGGTGAACATAAGTGTGAACATACGTGGTCGCTAGATACGCACGTAAACGTTCCAGCGGTTACGTGATACCGACACTTATGACAGGATGCGACTATTGTCTGAACACGGCTTAATGCTTGTCAAGTGCCTAGATTTGAATCTGTGCTGCAGAACAGATAGTCAGGCCTTCTTCTGCCACTGTAACTTTGGATATCGTATTGTTATACCTAATAAATGCTTCTGAAAAAAGGTTAATTCCGATTCCATCAACGTGGAGGCACATATCAGATCAAAAACCATTCCCTGTAGTACACTCCCATCTGAGGAACTACATTGTTGTCTTAATTTTTGTAGGCATGCTAATAACAATGAATATTTTCTCAGTCAGTGACCGGCTTCGTTTTACACACAAGCGCACATGCCCCATCTGAGGAATCTGTGTTGTGGGATGTCTGCGCAAAGCAACGTAATCTAGAGGCAAAGCGGAGGAAAATGAAGACTAGGCGACGAAGCGTCGTAGGAAGACGCACTTGTGAGCAACGTTACTAGATTCTAGTAACGTTGCTTGTGAGTGAAGAGCACAATGAATTAATTAGCATGGTGTCTGGTCGTACAGGCAAACACGAACACATCTTACTCGATCCCCCTGCATATCCTTCTTTCACAATGCTAGGGGCCAAGCGGGTCAGCCCCACTTGTCAGCCCTGCTACCAGCAAAAATTAGTGACGTTTCACTGCATGAAATCCGGTGACGCGCGAGCGAACTGGCGCCGTTGCAACTGCCGGAGGAAGTTAACAAAGAGCCTCTGCCTATACGAATATTTTCCTTTCTGTCTCTCTCGTAGTAGCGAGGCTGACCAACTCCGCATCCGCCCTTTGGTGTCGCGTTACAGCGACAGGGGCTCACTGCTCTGTGTGGGATCACCTGCGACATTTGCAAGACATCGTTTCCGTCGAACGAGGCGTGGGTTCGCGTGCTGGGGCAAAAGTTGTCAGAGGCTCACATAACCTCCAACGTTTGCAGCACCAATCAAGGCATCCCTTGGAAAGGTCAAGTACCGCATTTCTCAGCTTCCAAATGGAACATGTGTCCGCCCAAAACGTCACTTGCTCCAAGCTCAATTGAGGAGCCGCTGATATCCTCCCGGATACCGTTTATGCAAATAGGGCGGCTTCTCTGCAATGACGGCGAATGTGTCATTCACAGGTGGTTGTAGAACGTGGCCGCGAAAACTGATACCATGTTTCGTGCACTCCGTCGAAACACCGAGGACGACAATGCCAGCCTGGTTAACCTAAAGAAGGGTCGCGTCTTCGTCCTTTCGTCTGTTCCTGCGCTGGACTCAAGTTTAACCTAAAGACACAGTTTACGGAGAATGCACAGGTATAGCAACCCATTCTTTTGCGCGTCGCACGAGTTCATGGAGTGAAACGCCACTCTAACTTCTCTCGTACCTGTCCGCCTCGGTGGATCAGTGGCTAGAGGGTGATCGGCTGCTGAACTGAAGGTCGCGGGTTCGATCCCGGCCGCGGCGGTCGCATTTTTATGGAGGCGAAATGATAGATGCCCGTGTACTGTGTGATGTCAGTGCATGTTAAAGAACACCAGATGGTCAAAATTTCCGGAGCCCTCCACACGGCGTCTCGCATAATCATACCGTGGTTTTGGGACGTAAAACCCCACATATTATTATTCTCGTACCTACCGTATAAAGTAACTCCTCTATCCCGTGTAGTTATTGCCTCACAGTTGCTTTTACGAACGCAAAGTCTTTTCACATTGGAATGACCAAAAACAGCCCTCTCCCTGGCGTATGCGGCTGCTCCAAGAAATCATACTTCCCGTAACAGCCTTACAGTGAGCGCCCACCGAGCATGGATAACTATCATGATTTACTATAATGAGCGAAACTGCGCGAAAAACGTAGACAGAGAAAGAAATGAACAACACAAGCGCGTTTCTTCGTTTCTTCCTGTGTCTACGTTTTTCGGGGAGTTTCCCTCATAATGGATTACCAACTCGCCCAACAGTCTGTTCTTCTAAATGATTTACCAGTTCTACAAACATTCCATTCATTTAGTTACTGCTCGTGCATCTTAGTCACGACTGACGACTGTAAACAGGTGTGAAGTTTCAGCAGTGTTTTGAAATTTGACACTGTTGTGCAACCAACCATGATCGTCGATGATTGCGTGACTGGACGAAAATGGTGGAACGTCCTGTAACATGATAAACTGTTGCATTGCATCTAACGTAAGCGAATATGAGATACATCCTCAAGATCAGTTAGGCACCTCCACAATAACGAGAAGATGAAAATCAGTGCTCATAGTCCATGTATAATTCATTCAGTTTCGCGAAAGAATGATGCACTGCACTTCAAGAATTCTTTAAAGCATGATGTTCTCCCCCCCTTCTTTTTGTTTCTTTAAGTGTTCCTTTTCGAGTAGGTTCCCGGGCTTTCTCCCATAGTGCAAAGGGGCCGACGCAATAAGCACTACTTCTCGGGCCACGCATTCGAAGGGAACTTTGCTCTCCGAACACCGACAGCAAAAGTTATCCGATATGCACCGCGCAAGGACTTTATGCCGCTTGACGCTTTACATGCTGTGGCTCTACCGCGCTCGAAACTTCGGCTGCGTTCCAGCGCAGCTGAAGTGGAGCAGTGTCGCATGTCTGCTATGGTGGCTAGAGGGCCATATGTCTGCACCAGCACCCCCCCACACGAGGGTTTTAAGTTCGAAAAGTTATTATCGGGAGCCGACATGACCTCCACAGATTGTAAAGGAAGGTATTAAATTGAGAAAGCATAGAATGAACTTCAAAACTGCGTATACGCATGGCACAGCTAAGTACAACCTCAACTGAACGCAGATTTTAAAAAAAAATTAAGCACGCTTACCTTTTCTACCACAACCACTCATTGTAACTCACTCATGTGTTTCGATAACCTTGTCTTAACCTTGGTTGTAGTTAAGTCAGGGACATGTTAAAACGACCGCATCAATACGAGTGTATGTGAGGTGACCTTTCAGAGAGCTTCCCGGCCCAGAGAGCGTCCCGCACTTCTCATTTTATCCATAGCAACGGGGCCGAGGCAAAAGAGTCGCTGGAGACAAGTGGCCGCAGCTGCGCCAACGTTGACAAAGAAGTAACCAAAGGAGCAGAGCAAAAATACAGTTTCAGCAACAAGAGCGAAGTTCTTTCAGATCCCCAGGAGGAATCTTGGTTGAGCGCCAGGTTGCCTTCATCTAACCGGAACGTGAGGTAAATACAGACACTAAGCAAATTACTGCCGCAACCTGGTGGGCAAAGAAACCTCTTTTTGTTCGTTCCTCGCAGGTAACCTGATAGGGCAGCGCTGCTGCTTCCAGCAAAAGGCCGCAGGTCGCCGTTAGTTGATTGTCACTTTAATTTTGCCGGTTGCCTCAGTAGTCTGTATTTTTTAATCTTGTTCTGAACATCTTTATCTAGAAATTTAACGCGCATGCTACTAGGTGACTGTCTTCCTTTTCCTTGAACAGCTCGAAACATACCGCCGCGTGCGCAATATACCAAAATGTAAGCACCCATCGAAGAAGGAAGTCGAGCTGTGTTAGCGTTACTGTTTTTCTGACTTTGGGTTCTTCTATAAAATACACAAAATAAAAATGGAAGAAGTAAGTTTCGTGTACTACATTACAATATGGAAGGCTCTGACATGTGGCCTTGACTGTAATGACGACTATGTAAGATCATTACTTTATGTTGCTTGAAATGCGCGCGTGCTTGTAATTTTTCTGCGATTCTGTGATGTCACGCATGTCTCGCTTGTATTGTTAGTTGAGGCTTCGTCTTTACGGCATATTATTGTAATCATGTTTGGTACTAAGCATAGGTCGGCAAAATTTATGGAGCTCACTCACTCCCTCACGAAATATATTTCGCGCCTAGGGCTCACTCGAACTCATACTCACCAAAATTTTCCTGAGGCGGACTCATTCGGACTAACACTCACGAAAATTTTGGTCAACCAGACACAGTCGGACTCAAACTCACCAAAACATTACTCATTCGGACTCACTCAGACTCAAACTCACGGCTTGATCTGAGTCTGAGTAAGTGCGAGTGAGTCGACTCATGAGTCGGTTGGCCTAGAATTACTAATTTTCAACCATGGTGACAACGCTCTTTAACACCAATAGCTCAGGTAATCGATGCTCTTCTTGTCGCCGTTTGATATAGTACCCTCGAATACAAGTTATGAATGGTCGAAAACCAGTAAGGTGACTTTTCTTGAAAGATATGACAACATAATATATATTTATCAAGAACTTGCCTTGGAAGTTGGCGGGGGGATGTCAAGGCACACCCCCTACGTAATTCACGCCTCTTATCAATAAATATTGAAATAGTTTATGAACGACACTGCTTTGCAACACGTGTGAGTAGACGTGAGTATAAACGTGAATTCAGGTTAGGCTGATAGTTATGTTGAAGATGAGCAGATAGCACGATAGGTCGGCAAAAAAAGAAAGTGGAACTCATTCAGACTCACTCAAGAAATATATCTTGCGCTTTGGACTCACTCGGACTCACACCCTCACGAAAATTTTCCTGAGCTGGAGTCACTCGGACTCACACTCACGAAAATTTTCTTCAGCCAGGAATCACTCGGATTCACACTCACCAAAATATTGCTCACCCTGACTCATTCAGACTCAGACTCACGGCTCGATCGGAGTCTGAGTGAGTCTGAGTGAGTCGACTCATGAGTGAGTTCGCCGACCTATGGTACTAAGACTGTCCATCGATTATAGTCACCTAAGCTAAATAAAGTTGATATTGCAAGCCAGTTTCATAGTCTAGCCTTGCAGTGCTGCTGATTTTAGCGCATAAGATGATACTCGAAAAAAAAAACAGCGGGCCAAGGGAGGACCATTGGTAAAATTCACGTTCCGTAACCAACACAATAATAACTCTTCAATATCTGGAGAACAATCGATAGCGTTGTTTGGCAACGTTTCCTTACGCACAGAGTTTCTTTCTTTTTTTCTACAAAAACATATATTGAGTAGAAAGAGATTATTATGAAAAATGACATTTCTATAGCTTTTTTTTTTTTGCTCTAGAAACCTGGCTTTCTAGGAATTTCTTGCATGGCAAGTGTCTGTATTTGCTAGGCGTCTATTTCTTTGTTAGTTTTTCTTTGGCTCACACTAGCTGATAGTTCTCTTTTCCCGGAACGGGAATTTCCTAGCGCGCCTGTCACCGGATCAATGCAGTAATGTGAATAAATAACCCCCCTAGAGAACGGGAAAAAGATCGACGCAAGCGAAATAATTTTCTCAGGCAAATTACCACTTTATAACTTGCTTGGAATTTATATCACTTCTTTGTATATTTAGTATTACGTACGAAACAGTTCCACCGTACACTATGTAGATCTGAAATTCCGAAAATAATAAAAATATCCGAGGAAGAATTCCATGTTGTTTCGAAACACCTGCTCGCATTGCAGTTTTCAGAGCTGGGGCATAAATAATCGCGATCCCCTTTATAGCTCGAACGAGTGCACACGCAAAGAGTGTAGTTCATGAATCTACGCAACAGAAAAAAAAAAACGAAACTGGCGTATGGGGTCTACACGGGCAAAATATTGCTTACGAAAACTCAGACACTCATGTGGCTCGCAACTCGCCGTAAAATTGCAGCAAATTGTGAGGTTGTAAATTGCTACGACATGTCGTTGCAATCTCAAAACAAACTGTGTACATCTTGTTATACAACTTTACGATCTACCTGCTAGTCTACTCGAATTGCAGTGTCCATGCATTTCGAACATGAATAGTAATTTCTAGGTCTGACGAAATGCCATCGAGGACCGTAAATATTTGCCTGTATTTGCAGCTTTTTACGTATCGGTATTATGTACTTAACAAATGCCTTGCCATATATAAGCAAAAAAAAAAATGAAGACTTGCGAGACTTAAGAGGGTGTTTTCGAAACACGCTCAAGCTGTGATTGCTTTACTTTTCTTTTCGTAGTTATATTGACGTTGACATAAAGGAAGTTTTTAGTGCCGCGTGCGCTTATTTTCAAAAGCTGCGTTGCGATCATATTTGCAGAGCTTGAGCCCCAGGTTCACAGTAACGTGAAGCGACATGTCATAACGACAAAATATAGAGATGCAGCAAGTTTAGTAATAGAACCGAAAAAGTTATACATTTTTACAAAGTAATCGAAAGAAGTTGAAAAGAATAACGACGTTCATTTGGCAATGAAACAGCATACCCGTGTTCGCTGTTATAAGAAGCCTCAGATACGACATCAAAAGAACGCAATACCAAGACATTCAAAAGACCCGATACAAGAGCGAACGATCACAAAGTTGGCACGCTTTACGAATTGCAAATGGAATATTGAAGTTGTGCACACCACGAGAAAAAAAGCTGAGAAGAAGCGAAAGTTGGGCTAGTTGGTGGTTCATGCTTGGAATGCTTTCAGCGCCTTGTCGTCTCTTCTTCAGTCCTTGTCTATATTTTGCGCTGTTTTTACATTCGAAGAAAAAACTGAGAATTCGTTGAATAGATCGGAGAATTTCCACATTTCAATTCCATCTTTTTATGACCGCGATACGTTTTATGGTAAAGTACAAGCCTACTGTGGTTAAATGACCATAAACTGTTCTTTCAGATGCCGCGTGGTGTCAAATAGGTCAATGTTTACTGTGTGAAGGAGGTTCGGTGAGATATTCTAATCATGAAGATGTACTGAGGCTATTGCTGTACTTTTCTTTTTTTTGAAGTATCGATTTTAGAGGCGCTGCAAGTGCTTTTCGGCAGCAATCTTGCTGTTCCATACAAAGTGTGAGAACGATAACATTGTATTGCGCCCCTGTAGTAGTAGTCTGTTGGTGAAAAGATAAACAAGAAATTGGTGTACCTATAAGGCTAGCAGTTACATACGCGCAGTCTTGCCGAGCTCCGCAAGTTTATTTTCAAATTAGGGTTGAAAACCGTGCTCATAATTAAACGTTCTAACATGTAAAACGCGAATGTCCTACACGCCATAATTCATCTACCAGAAAGAATGTAAAGATGAAAACTATGTTTGCAGAAGGGGTAAGCTGTGGTCATTCGATTTGCACTTTTCGCACAAATGTGTTTACAGCACATATACAGCATTTCGATAATTGCTTCCCAGGGGAATATGTGCGCAAGCACTTTTTTATCCTTTTTTATTTCATGCATTCGAGGCAAAATAAGCGGGCAGTCAAACTGCCGCTTCCTCTCTTGAGGACACCAAGAAGACATTATTTTCTATCGGCAGGCACCAATATGGGCACTGACAACTTCCTCGGCAGGACAAACAAAGCTCTTACCGCGGCAGTGGGGTTGTTGTTTGCCAGCCGTCCCCATAATTTTGATTCAAGAGGTCATCTATCTTCGCTTCATCCTCGCGCAAGACGAACAAACAAAGCAGAACACGAGCATTCGGAGAGCTGTGCGTAGCTCAAAAGCGACGTCGAGGCGCCGTCACAACAACGACAAAAAATATGGTCTCCGGAAATTCCAATCATAAATCTCCGCTCAAGAGGGAGGCCGACTGCTTTCCACGCCGTTGGAGCGCATACGTTGACGACCATACTTCACGACGATCTCCGCCCAAAGAGGCGCTGAATGTTTGATGCCTCCAGCGCGAGAACATGTTTTCGCCGTCATCTTGAAATGTCGTCCTACCAACACTCTGAGAGCCTCCCGATGGCCCCCTTTATTTTTCCAGTCATTTTTTTCTAATACATGCGTTACTGATCTACGAACTGCCTCAAAATAAAGCACATGGCAAAGGAAAAGTTAGGCCCGCCGGATTTCTCAAGCCATGCTTGCGTCTATGTATAGCAAGCTCAGTACTGTGTTTTTTCGAAGACTACCTCAATTCAAACACACTTACCTACTTTTTCGCAGTTTCTCACGTTCGCTCTAGTTGCGTTTTTCTTCGTCTCGCGTCATTTCTTTCTCACCGTTGAGCAGAGGTAAACGACATCGCTGTACGTTTTGCAATCGTGCCGTACCGTATAGCTTGCGTTTTCTGGCGCGTCCAGCGTTTGACAGGATATCTTCCCTTAGATGTACACGTCCTCTGGACAGCTCGCTTATCGCTAGCCTTCCTGAAAATGCGTTGGCTCGTGACGTCGACAGCGAAAAGCACTCCGCTTTTATGGTCCCACTGCGCCTGCTAAGATAATCGGAAAGTCGAGCGTGCCCGACCCGGAGAAGGAACATTTTTCTTGCTTACCGCGTTCCCAGACAGCCCTCGGTGGCCGTTTATTTCCTCTTCTTGTGTCTGCTCTTGTGCAAAAGTGAAATACGAAGGTGTGTGTGGAAATGTCAAAACAATCAGCCCTCTTCGAGACATATCTCGTAGTTATGCGTTGCCCTTTTCAATGTCTAGGGAGAAGTTCTCGTTTTAGCTCGACAGCGAGACTCCAACGTCAATACTCTGCATGGCAGCGGGATTTTGGAAAACTGACAGTTTGGTTCAGGAAAATTCTGCTATGGAAGCAGCAGAGAATTCAGTATCAAGGTGTGTATTAGCGAAATAGATTCCCATTCCCTCTTAGAAGTTTAAAGACGATCAGTGCCTTTAGTAAGAGGTCCCAATACAGTGTTCCCACGAAGGGGCCTCTTTCTGTATATCTCTCTATATATGTAAACACTCCACACAGGTACGTCCAATAAACTGAAACTGAAGCTGATAGGTCCTGTAATTCATAAAGCGTAATAACTGCCCATTTTATGCGACCTATTTCTTCCATCGACACTTGCCCCATTATCCTTAACTTCAAGCCTACATATCAAAACGCAGTCGCCCATCCTAAGTGGTCATGAGAGTCGTCGGTTTGATATAACTGGATAGACGTCCTTTAGTGTCATCTTATTAAGTCGGCAATAATCAACGCAAAGACCAATCGAACTATATTGCTTCTTTACTGAAATATCTAAGACAGCTAAGGATTTTGGTATGATTGAATAACGTTTCGATGAACCATCTCGTCGACATGCTCATTAATGACGC
>JALIZH010022711.1:0-34347 GCA_030522465.1 Rhipicephalus appendiculatus
AATGCATCCTTTTGATGGCACGTGCCAGTTCTGTGGAGAGGTGGCTGACACATCCCACATAGTTTGGGCGTGCCAATGAAACCCATATATCCCCCAACCCTAAACCCACGAGAGAGGACCGGGAGGCGACACTGCTCGGCTGTCAGGATTTGAAGGCCCAAAGGGCCGTGGTTCAACGGACGCAGGCGGCGTTGCTTGCCAATGGAGCCCCGCAATAGGGGCTCCACTTTGGATTGTGAGGGAAGGAGACCAATACATTCCCAACCCAATCGCCTCTGTGTAACCATTTAATGGTTAATGAATGTTTTGACGACTACCACCGTCTTTTGATGGAGGCAAAGCGTTAAAAGCCCGCGTGCTTACAACCGGAGCCCTCCACTATGGCTTGTCTAGTAATCATGTCTAGTTTTTGGGAGATAAAACGCGAACAGTAATATATATATATATATATATATATATATATATATATATATATATATATATATATATATATATATATTTATTTATTTCTTTATTTCTTTATTCCACCTCCCTTTCACGTGCACGCGCCTGTGCTAGCATCGGTACGGCCAGCTGCACTCTAGTCTAGCGTGCACTTGTAACGCACTCACCGTACCACCTGCCCCCTGGTGGACCTCGAGGCCTGGCAGTAGACGGCTGGTACATCCGCACGCCGTGCCTCCACACGTCCAGGCAGCAGTAGACGACGGCCGTGCAGAGGGACACCGGCACGTCGTCCAACTGGTACTCGTCATCGTCCGCGGCGGCGGTTCCCTCGTGGGCGCCTCCTGCCGGCTGGTAGACGCACCACAGCTGCGAACCGCTCAGCGGGGGCACCGGCTCGCCGGTGGTGGCGCCCCCTGGATTGCCGCGCTGCGCGGCGCCATCTGTCTCGGGCACGCTGTCGCCGTGAGGAAGACCTTGGTCTCTGCCGCGTTTTCTGACGTCATATTCGACCTCCGTGTCGTGCGGATGTTCGTCGCCGGCGGCGCTGCTGTCGCGAGACCTGCGAGTTTTGGAAGGTTGCTATGGAATGACAGTGGAAAATGGTAGGTGTAAAGAAAGTGATAGCTGTAACCCTAAGGGACAAGACGAGAGCAGAGTAGTTCAAGCGATAAACGGGCGTTAAGAACATCTTAGTCGAATTCAGAAAGAAGTGGACATCGATTGGAAATTTAGCGTTAGGACAAGATAACCGCTGGACAAGACTGGGTTCCGAGAGAAGGCAAGTACGCGAGGGGGGAGACAAAAGTTAGGTGGGCAGATGAGATTAAGAAGCTTATTGTGGGGACAACGCGGACGCAGCAAGCACGGGTACCGGGTTAATTGGCGAAACATGGGAGAGGCCATTGCTATGCAGTGGGCGTAGTCAGGTTGATTATGACGATGGGGGAATGATAATTTATATCCTTCTTGTCGTTGTAGAAAATGGAATTTAAAGGTGTAGCGACACGTTGTAGACTTATCATAGACCACTTTGCCTTCTGATAGACTTTGCTTTCACAGTTTGTAGACCTTTCTGGGCACATTTCTGCATTGTCATCGAGTGAGCCCTAAGTACAACAACGTTCCGTTGATTCGCTATTTTTAAAATTAATTAATGCAGTATTGTAGAGCAATATTCATTAATGAAGTAAGTTAATGAATCGTTAATACAGTCGTGAAGTGAACCGGGCATTATTCTTAAGGTGGCGTACTTTTACTAGTACTTTGTAGATAACTCATTTATGGTGTAATGAAATGTATTTGAAGAGCCGCCGTTCCATGCGATATACAGTTCGTCGTGTTCTCTTGTTTGGTTGTTTCACAGAATTGTTACGGCCTCTCTGATTGGCTGAAAACGCCGCCATAAACAAAATTATTCTTCTTTGGGTCTGAACTGTAGTTCGCGCCCGATCTCCAATGGAAGCGAGATCGCCTTCATCGTAAACTAGCGGCCGTTGGCCTCCGAAACTGTCCGCCGCGCGCCGGCAGACAATCTCGGAGGCCAGCATTGGCACCTTTCTTTGGGGCATGGCCTCCGAGATAGCGCGCCGGCGCGCTATCTTGGAGGCCATGTTTGGGGGGGGCCGATTCGCAAGCTTGCAACGCCAGATGTCACTGGGGCTTTAGCCTGTCGTTACGCTTTGGCACCAAAAAACATGGTGCGCGTCTCTTCGACGCCGCTGCGCATGCGCAGACGCCCGGAATTCGTCTGATTGATTTGACAACATGGCTGGATTCGATTGTGTCCGAGCCAGCATCACTAACCGCGAAACAAAGCCGACTTGGCTTGACTTGACCTGACTTGGCTCACCTAGAGGGTGGGGTCGACTTCTTTTCGAAGAACCGTCTTGTCTGGGCCAGAAGATTTTGCGGACCGATGGGCGGTAGCCAGTACGGACGTTCATTGGCGTCCACGTTCCTGTAGACGCCTCCGGAAGTCGGAAGTGCACCGTAGGCGTTCCTGGAGGTACTTCCGGTAGGCGAGCTCTCTCGGTGTTCCATGTTCTGCCACTTCGTTGACGACTTCGAAGTACGTGCCGTGGTTGCCGTCGTGTTCGTTTTGTACTGACGGTTTAAGTAGAGAGCAGCGAAGATAGCCACATTTGATTATGCCGTTCGCACGGTTATTCGCAGTGATGGAACAGCCGTAAAAGGTGAACGCTGTTACAATTAAATTGGGAGAAATTATGCCTGTTCATGTACGTAGGCAAAAGCTGAAGAAGTTTCATGCAACGCTTTATATCTGCTACGTTCCCGTGAACTTGTTAACAGCGCGCGTTGCATGACTATTGTCAAGTTGGGTTTAAACTCAATTATTGGATTGTCGGGAATCTTCTACCCAGCCAGACAGATACTTGCCGACGATACTTACATTTAGGATTCCTCTCTCCTCTGTGGTATACGTCATGTAACAAACTTCTGCACGATATTATGGCAGTAAAGCGCACCTTTATCTTTTTCTTTTTTTAGAGTGAATAAGTCAGGCTCGTTCTTAACTGGCCTCAGCTGACTCCGGGTCGGATGATACAGGAAAGATTGACGCGGTGTTTAATAACAGTCACTGTACGCTGACCCAAAAGTGTCTATAGAGGCGTACCAGATTGCGCAATGTTTAATATTGGGCTTCCCATTAGTTCTGTTGAGACCGGGTTCGTTAAATTGCTGACCTATATAAGCCGCAACTATATTGTGGAAAACAAAAAGCAAGCGAAAAGGGGCACGGTTCCTTATACATTCACTTAAGGCGACTCGAAGGCGACAGCCGTCATCCTTTTCTTCTCAGACGATTGTGTGGGACCCCAAGCCCCTCTCCCCGAAAGCCTTCTGCAGCCAACGTAGTTTTGCACGTCCTCCGTGATCGGAGGAATTCTAAGCGTTCTGCACCTCATGTGGTTTTGCAGTGGCCCCGTGATCGGCGCACCTTTGACCAAGCGACGATGTCATGCGATGACGTCATCATTGTGTCACCGATTTCGGCGACCTGTGACGTCACAGGGTGACATCATCGCGTGATGGCGATTCCTTGCATGATTCGTGCTGACGCCGACGGTCACTTTTCGTGTTTGATGAGGCATCTAAAGGCCTGACCTGACCACACGTACGCGCTGCAGCGCGTCACCGTGTGGCTGGGTGACGCGGCGTCGCGCCTCCTCCCTTTGGAGAGAGAGGGCGCGTGGTAGCGCGAAGCTGCGCGCCGTCTCTCTCCATAAGGAGAGGGCGCCGCGCCGCGTCAGAAAGCCACGCGCTGACGCGCTGCAACGCGTACGTGTGGTCAGGCCATAAGGCGTTAGCAATCATTGCCACGAAATGTGATCCGAGGTTCACCTTGACGCCGAGCAGTCGTTGCCAATCGAGTATGATGCGGGAAATGCCGGACGAGTTGTACCGCTGCCACGCCTCTGCGTGCCTGGGCGTCGTCCCGGATGCCATGAGGATGCTGTCCGCGAAATAGTTGAAGTGAACGGGCCTTGGCGACGGGTAGAATCTGTTCGGCGTCTGCAAAATCACGTTTTGCTGTGATGTTATCGGCATGCGTGGCCGACATGCCTCGGTGGCTCAAAAACTTACAATCGGCGTTCAAGGACCGATGCACCTTTCTCGTTTGAATAGCGAATAGACCCGTAGCTAACTGAAAATGTAAATTTAAAAGATGTTTTTGCCAACATTGTAGTCGGATACAACTTTAGAAGACTGCGGCATTTCCTCCTCAAAGGCGCATGGACATAAGCCTGCACCAATGGGCGCGAACTCCAGAGTGACGTCATAAGCCGGACGGCCGGTGACCCCGCCCCTTCGGAGTGCATTGTCAAGTGCGTGAGCGAGACCATTTCTTCAGTCGCGCAGGCGATCGGCTGCCGCGCTTTCGGTTTTCTGGGTGACATCTCCCTGGACTTCTTTACTTGTATCTGACTATAGGCGAGTATTCACCGCGTGACACCCTTGCATAATGTAATTTCGCCGAACACTGGACTAGTCCACCGCAGGCAACGTGGACAACGCATAGACATTGTGGAGACGTGTTCTTGGCCACTTTTGAATTTCCCGCTGTTCGTAAACGTCTGTGTTACGATTTACCCACTTTATTTTCGAATCAGAGACGACACGGCGCTCTAAGTTTTAAGCTGACGTGTTCATCCCCAGCAACATGCATTTTACCAGCAAGAAAAATCATCTCGATTGCTTTGGCGACGCGGCCTTGAATCTTAGTCCATTAGCATCTTGGCTAATGCCGGGTGGTGTGTACGTACGTACAACTTCGGTCATTGGAAATGAGTTCTGCAAAATGCCCGCAATGTGGTGGTAGGGTTATGAAAGCGATAATTAACCCCCGCGCCGCTCGTAGCACGAAGCCGCAAGGAAATCCATACGGATTTATTATGAAGGGAAGCATCTTAGGTGAAGGGAAGTTCGTCCTGGTCCGGGGATCAAGCCCGGGACCAAGGCCTTTCCGGGGTGGTCGCCTACCAATTGAGCTAACCATGATTCTAGCGATTGGCAGCGTTAGGGCAATTTAATCAACAACTCGACGTACAGTACCGTCTCTCTCGATGACAACTCCACAACTCGACGTACATGTTGTGTTCTATCTATTGGTTATCTGTAATGTTGGTGTCTAACAAAGTAAAGCGAGCCCTTAAATTCCGCTTCCTTCGTTCTACGGATTTCCTTGGAGTTTCGTGCTACAAACGTTTGGTTGTCAATTATCCCTCTGATAACTTCATATGAGAGCAACTTCAACGACCGGAGACGCACGCTGCGTAGCTGCGACGACTGCGTGGTGTCGTTCTGCGCGGACGAGTAGTGATGCAGGGCCATCGGCAGCACGATGGTGATGAACGCGAGGCCCAGCAGGGGCAGTCCGAAGGCGCGGCTGAAGCGCTCGTCGCACATATTGTCCGCGATTGGGTCAAGCGGCTCCGCCAGGCGGCGCCCCTCTCGGTCGAAGGCGCCACCGCCGCCATTGTTTGGACCGCTGCCGGAGGCGTCGCTTCCGTCGCGTCGTCCCCGTTGACCCTGGTCCGCGGAGAGCACGTCCTCCAGCAGGACCATGTAGAAGTGCTCCTGCGACTGGGGCTGAGAAGTCGCTCGTTGTTAACGGTGAAATTTGTCATTTCGAAGTTTCGGACATTATTGAAACTGAACTAAAACTGCTCAGGGGACGGAACACGAGTATAAGTTGACAGTGCTATTGCAATGGTTACCTGCCACGGCGTTCTAGTGGTTATGGTGGTGTTCGACTGCTGACCCGGAAAGGTCGCGGGACTGAATCCCGGCTGCGGCGGGCGCATTCCGATGAAGGCGACAGGGCATATGCCCGCGTACTTAGATTTAAATTCACGTTAAAGAAAAACAGGTGGTAAAAATTTTCGAAGCCCTCCATTGCGGCGTCCCTCAAAATCATATCGTTGCTTTGGACGTCAAAACCCAACAATTAATTTAAATTAGACTGAACGTCTGCTTCACTGCATTATCACCAAATATATTTATTTCAAATATCTCGAAATACTCGCCGTGGAAACACGATGAAGTATTTGGCGCCTAACGGTTTATAGCAGTACTCTATGGCAGCTATAGCAGTGGTGTTCTCGCCAGCAAGCGTTAGGGATTCCCGAGCGTCAGATTTCAGAAAACCGAGGGTGTAGGATTGCTAGAATGACGGCTGGCTGCGCAGCCATGCGTCACTTTTCACGTTAGTCGTTGAAAAAACTGACGCAGAAGCCGTCGCGTTGTGCGTCAGAGCCACCGAATTGAAAAAGAAGTAGAGAAAACACAGCTGTCGTGGTAATGCGATAACGCGTAGAGGCGCGGAGTGTCACATTACTGTACGGCAGGACGCAAGCAGCTTGCAGATGCTGGGCGATTATTAATCTGTATTCGCTTCCATTTTAAAAGAGATGCGGTTACAAATCATCAGTGTGATCATCGTCGTAATTATGATCATCGCATCAAGCCTCCCGGCATACGCCCAATCGCTAGCAAATGCTAATTGGACTGAAACAGTATAGCGTGACGTATCTACAAGCGCCTGGTTGTCATCTATTCATTCATCATCTATGCGAAGTGATTATCTATCTATCTATCTATCTATCTATCTATCTATCTATCTATCTATCTATCTATCTATCTATCTATCTATCTATCTATCTATCTATCTATCTATCTATCTATCTATCTATCTATCTATCTATCTATCTATCTATCTATCTATCTATCTATCTATCTATCTATCTATCTATCTATCTATCCTTTTTTTAACCTACCCAATTATCCTCGGTGAATCGACCGGCAATCGGAGGTGTATATCCGTGTTGTATCGCACCTGTATTAAGCACAATATTAATGAGAACTAACAGACAAGAAAACCAATTAAAGTGTAAGGGATGGTATTTCTAGTAATTATGATGTAAGTTTGAACGAAATAAAAGTGGACGAAAAGACAACTTGCCGCTGGCAGGGACCGAACCTGCGACCTTCGAATAACTCGTCCGATGCCCTGCCAACTGAACTACAGCGGCGTTCATCCCCCCCGTCCTCTGCACGGGGTACGTATGTGCATTTAAACGTGAGAGTGTTAGCTATGTGATATATGTGTGCATTTAAACGTGGGAGTGTTAGTGAGCTAACACTGCCACGTTTAAATGCACTTATATACCCGATAAAGTATAGATGGGGGGTTTTTCGAAGGTCCCAGGTTGGATCTCCGCCAGCGGCAAGATTTCTTTTCGTCCTCTTTTCTTTCTTCACACTTACATCACAATTACTATAAATAACATCGCGTATACTTTAATTCGCTTTCATGTCTATTAGTCCTCATTAATATTGTGCTGAACAATGAAAAACGAGCCCTTAAAATCCCCTACTTTCGTTCATCACATCTTCATGTAATCACATATTAAACAACTTGCTGCGCAAAGGACACAGGGACAAGGAAGTGAACGAGGGCGGGCGCAGAGGATTCTGCAGATGCGCTTCACATGGCCAACCGAAGGCAAAACGTGACCAAACGGAGTGACGATCTCTGTTGGCAGTAAATTTCTTTTCACGCAACATCCAAAAATATCTTGCACGGCAGGTGGCAGCAACAATCGCACTCACTATATATAGATGAAATCTGTCAGTTTGTTGGTTGAACACAAAAGAAAGGGCCCACTGTAGAAGAAACGTACTTCAATAATGCATGTTGCTGGGCGAGCCGGTCGTACATGATTAAACAAGGTGCTGCGCAAAGGACGCAGGGACAAGGAAGTGAACGAGGACGGGCGCAGCACCTTGTCCACTTCCTTGTCCCCGTGTCCTTTGCGCAGCGCCTTGTTTAATCATGTACCACCGACTCGCCCAGCAACATGCATTAATAACATATAACTATACCACATATCACGTTATACAACTTTCGCATAGCTGCGTCATATAAGATGGATATCATGCAGCTATAACGTGATCGTTTATTTGACACTGCGAAGGCGGTAATCGAAGGCATCTTCGCACCTGTATCGCATCCGGCTGTGACTTTGGCTTCGGCTCTTCCGGGGGACTGACGGTTGCCCGCTGCGACGGTTTCGCGGGAGGAGGGGAAACTTCCGGTTGTTCCTCCGTCGCGCCAAGCGGCCCGGAAGCGATTTCCGGGACTGCGCTTGCATCAATTTGGCCCGCGCCCTTCTCGGTCATTGCCGTGGTCTCGGCGGTCTTGGCATTCACCCTGAGATGAGAATGCGAGAACAGTGGTCAAAGCAAAAACTCACGGGCGCCCTTATGCATTAGTCTAAGAAGACTGGAAGGCGAAGGCCATCTTGTTTTTCTTCTAAATCGATGTACTAATCCATCGCCTTACAGTCGGGCACTGTGCATTAATTTTGACCGTTTAGTATCTTTGAAGCAGCGGCTAAGTCGAGGTACACGCGTTTTCTTGCCCGCCATTGCAATGCGGTCGACCTGGCGGGGTATCGAACCCGCGTCCCTTAACTTAGCTTTGAGACATCCGAGCCGGTAAACTACCGCTGGGGGTGCCTGAGCAATAACTGCATAAAAAAAGAAAGAAAAAGAAGAAGGAAAATATCAAGCAGGACCAACTTCGCTTAATTTTTTTACGTATGCGAGACCATAACTGGATTGAGACCGAAAGGAGCATTGTTGCTGCATTAACATTTGATAGCCACAATTAGCCAACACGAGCCATTTTTTAGCCAACGCATGGCAACAATGGCCAATATTTCCTGACTGTAAGCCAACACAAGCCAACATTAACGACCATTTAATTCAATTCCAATTGTTTTGATTTAGTTACAATTTAGCCTTCAATTTCATGAAATACCCATTCATTTCTTTCTCATTTTGAATCCTTTTTGAAAGCGAAGCTCTTGAAGCTCGAGGTAAAACGTCGGGTGTCCGCAAAAAAATTTCTGCGCCGCTCCTTCTCAGCCGCGCCCACCGACGTATATAGTCCGCACAGCCGCCGCGCCGAGTTTACCGGCGTGGCGCGAGCCGATTATGAGCGTCGAAAGGCCCGCGCTTCTACCGGGGTTGCCTCAGCCAGCTTTGCAGGGGAGTTGTGGCGCTGGAGTTTGGAGACTCTTGCAAGGTCTGTGACACGCTGCGGTTCGACTCTACTCAGTATACGCAAGGGAAAGACCTAGCATCAGCCAAGAAGGCCACGTCAAGTCCCTGAGATCAGCCAGCTTCGCTGTCTCTTAAGCTTTACACGGCTAGTGTAAACTTCGCCTTTTTTTTTACTTCATGATAAAAAAAGTAGGCGCGCAAATTGAGACAAGAAAAAATATCATTTTTCTTTTATTTGAACATTTAATCATGAATGGTTGCCAACTAGCTCAAGCTTCTGTCGTTTTAAGTCTTTCCTTGCTTCGTCATATAATCTTTTATTTTACTTTGCCCCCTTGCACAATGCATCTAGGGTCATTATTAGGTGTCTTTAAGTAGAGAAACAGACAAATTAATTAATTAATCAACCAGTGGCAATGCGCCCATCGTATGCGCGTATATATATACGGTAAGCCAGGAAACTACCGGTCTCTAATTTGTTCAAAAGTGACACGTCAAGGGGCGGGGAGGGCTGGTTAGGTTTGCAATACGCGCTTCACAAGCAATGTAGGTCGAACGTTCGGTTAGTAGGCTTGTCGGTTGTACGTACTAAAGGAACAGCGCAAAAACCACCACGAAACTACTGTGGGCGTATTTTTCTGTTACCCTGTAACAGTTTTTTTTTCTTTTTGCATTTCAGTTGCTTGCACTGACTATGACCCGGAACACAAAGCAAGCCCCCCTCAACTCGGCTGCTCATGATGACCTTTCGAGGTTACCACTCGTCCATCGATCCGAAGCCATAGGCTGCTCTTTTCGTATAAATAGTAACGTCTGAGAAAAGGCTTATCGGGTGCCCCATGCATCGTATCTCTCGGGAAAGCAAGTTTTTGCGGTAGGTCGGAAAAGACTGTAGTACATGTGGGATACACGAAAACTGTCGTGAACGGAACCTCCACTACAGCACTGATACGAAAAGTAACAGTGCTTCCTCGTTTTTTTCCTTTGGACATCGCGTACGCTTCGACGAAAATAACTGCAATATCAAGAGCAACAGTAAGTTCAGCCGGTCGGTGCGGTTTCTTGATAAAGGAGAGTAGGCGTGCAGGACGGGGACACTGGGTAGAGATCAAGACACCACAATTGTTCGCGTTGTCTTAATCTCTTTTGTTGTGTCCCTGCTTGCACGTTTTTTTGAAAATGCGGAGCGCTTGATGGCCCGAGCTGTCGTATGTCGTCACTTGGCGTAACGCAGGCAAAAACCACGTGTAAAAATAGAAAAAAAAGGAAGCAAGCGAGAAATAGAAAGAGAGATAAAGAAAGGGAAAAAATAACAAGAAAAATAGAAATAAATAGTAATATATAGAGAAAAAAAGGCAGAAAAAAAACTGAAAAGAGAAAAAGAAAGAGAGGAGGAAAGAAAGAGAAAACTGAAAAGAAACGAATAAGGCTGCCAAGCTCCGCAATTCCTTCAAGCTTGGCACCACTAACGCGAAGCTGCCTTTTTTTTTTTATCATGAATGCACTATCAAGGCGCGTGGAGAATGTAGTAGGCGCCTTCCTTCATTCCTTTTGGGATGAAATGACGTCATTTCTTTTGGGACGGGATGACGTCATCGTGATCTGTGACGTCACGATTACGTCATATGGTGACGTCGTCTCGTGATGATGATTGTTGCATCACTCGTGCCGGACGTCCCGGAACGCAGACGCCGACGGTCCAGTTTCGCGTTTGATGGGGCATCTATAATGCTTTCGCCTTAACAGCGAAGTCATGCCGCCTCCCGGTTCCATCCTTGGTGGAGCCACCGACTTGATGGGGAGCCCTAAGTCTGTGGCTCCACCCAGGATGGAACCCACCCACCCAGGATGGTTCCATCCTGGGTGGGAGGCGGTGTGGAACAGTGGCGTAGCCAAGGGGGGGGGGGGGGGGGGGGTTGGGGGGGGTTGGGGGGGTTCAAACCCCCCGAAATTTTTCAGTTTTGCTTGCGTATATATGCACGCACACATACAAACGCACGCACGAACATACATAAAGTATGGTTGACCCCCCCCCCCCCCCCCCCCGAAAAAAATTTCTGGCTACGCTACTGTGTGGAACCGGGAGGCGGTATGAAAGTGATGAAGGGAGCCCTAGGGCTCCCTTCATCATTTTCATCGGGACTATTAAATAAGGTTCTCGTCACTGTCTGCAACTAGCTCCCCCCAGCAGCTTTACTTGCATGAAGTTCATGTCTCTCTTTGTTCCTATTCCGAACAGATTTCGGACACCTCACTTAGAACCTGGGTATAGCTTCCTCAAAAGGAAAATCCGATTGCTAACATCTACTGCACGACGACATATTTTTGACGAAATCTGACAGGATCCGATACATAAGAACAGAAAGCACTCGCTACACGGATATTCATATGATGCGCCTGTTTGGAGATGTCTGCTGGCTCGTGTGATGACAACCGAATACAACATGTTCCGCGTGGAAGTTCACGTATGCCGTTAGAACAAGGATTTTCCATTGGCAAAAGCTTGTCGGTGTAACCTGCAAGTTTCACCGAGCTTTCAGGACGTCTTCGGTGCCGTTCTGTAGCTTTTGCTTCTGCATATTGTCATCAAGATCGACTGTAGTCTATAGAAATAAACCTCGAGCCTGAGTCCGAAAGTCTGGACCATTGTCACCACGGACAAACAGAATTCTGGGTGGCCTTCAGTGTTTTCCCTGCAAACGTGGTTCTTCCCTAACGACGTCACCGGACACCGTATAGCAGCCGGCGTGAAGCTCGCCGAAGCGTGTCAGGAAAAAAAGCCGATTCCGATTTCCAGTCACGTCTGACCGTGACTCCGTTTGATATTTCTCTCAGTGAATATATATATATCTGTTTTTTTTTTGTTCTTTTCACATGATTTCGCGAAGAATGGGAACTTTCGCGCTCGTATCAAGGGTACCACGCGGTTTATTGCGGTGAAAGCCGACTGGAAAGACGTGGGTGGACTTCACCGGTTCTGCAACGTGTACTGTGTACGTGAGATGTGACAGAGTGGACACTGCGAGGGTTCACGAGCGATTAGATTTAGCGTCCGACGGTTTTGCGGCCTATGTACTGGGACTGTACGCGACTTCCTTGTTTCGAATTTATTTTCGATTCGATCCCAGTTTTGGGAACAGGACACCATTTATCCTTGAACTTGCTTTTGGCAGTGTTCGGAGAAGTGGACCGTGTATGTGATGGTCAAAGTCTGAAAATAGTTATTTCGTAGAGGGGCGATGTGCAATATAACAAACAAACAAACAAACAAAGTACGAAGACACACACAATCACAGACACGCAAACACACACGCGCGCGCACACACACATGCAAACACAACATAAACAGGCGTAGAAACGCACTCACGCACACATACATGTAGACACACACACGCACGCACGAACACATACTCACAAAAACACTCCAGCATGCCCAAACGCATACACGCATACACAGACACACACACACGAACGAACACCCACGTACGCACAAACACACACATACAAACACACGCTGACACATGCCCACATACTCTCACCAGCACAGACACACGCGCACACACACACACGCACACTTCATGGCGATTTGACAAATGTCGGTACGAGTATCCCATACGATACATGGAACGGGGACAGCATTCTGACTGAAGTACACGAGCAAACACGAACACACCCGCATAAAATACACACTAAAGAACATACTCGCCGACTTCTACATCTGAAGCGCTCGTTCCCACCACTCATTGTAATTGGCTGTTTTCGCGCGGCAGGCTTCACTGCAATGCCTGTATAGTTTGGTCAGGTGATCGTTAACTACCTACAGCACTGCGATAAATATTTCGCGCCGCGTGTACGGGCTCGTACAGGCATGCGCCGAATAATTGGCGACTCCCACGCAACGCGACGTTCCTTTAACGCGAACTCTGAACTAACTGGCGCGTGGCATTAATCGTAACTTCTTTCATGGCAGCCGCTCCCTACTCGTTGCGGAACCTGAGCACGCTACGCGCTACTGCTTGTTCAATACCTCCCTGCTCGTACGCGCGCAATTTTTTTCAAGCGCGAAGCATCCTATACAGGAGGCTTGGAATTCAGGAGCCGTTTATGTGCCAGCATTATGTATGAAGCTTCATATGTATCGTATCCCTGTGTCGCCATTAGCTTTCACGTTAGTGTAACGTTAGTGTGACGTTAGTTTCACGTTAGTGTGACGTTAGCTTCACGTCAGTGTAACACCTGCAAGAAAAGGGAGGAGTGTGAACCGTTTGGTTTGGCACTCCGGCTTTGTGCACCCCAGAAATCGCACACTTTAGGGCCTAAAGAGGAAAGTGTGTTAACACTTTAAAATGCGTCGTGACTGGACTGCACGGGGGATATCAGTCTCACTTACACCTCATTTTCACCCTTTGTGGCGTATATATTTTCACGCGACGGTCGTTCTACGGCACGCGATCAGCGTTATCAAGAAATGGAGCACACACGTCTACAGAAGCAGTACTTGGGCGTGCAGTGGCGGACTTGGGAATCTATGCTTTTACGTATCTATCTGTCTGTCTTTATGTCTAGTTACCTACGTAGCTATGCATTTCTCTCTCTCTCTCTCATATATATATTACAGGCACAACGAATGAAACCAACAGACATGTGGTAGATAGATAGATAGATAGATAGATAGATAGATAGATAGATAGATAGATAGATAGATAGATAGATACACATACATACATACATACATACATACATACATACATACATACATACATACATACATACATACATACATACATACATACATACATACATACATACATACATACATACACACATACAAGTTTCTTATTGCTCGGCAAAGCTATGTAGTGCTTTTACATATGTTTGGATGTGTGTCACACACCATTCCATTATTCAACGAACCCGTGGCCTAGAACGACCGTCCCATCACAAATTACGCCATAAAGAGTGCAAATAGGGTGTAAGTGAGACTGGTATTGCGCTTGCAATCGCGCCATTACGCATTTTAAGACGTAAGTATATATCTAACATCCGATACTGAACGCCATTTCAACCTTTACAAGGATTGCGGAAGGACAACCGCAAGTTAGCTTTTGCCTCCTCGTCACTTTCGTGTGTTGCGTAGCGAAGCAGTTTCTCATTTCTTTCGTTCTTGTTTTTTTCTTCTTCTTCTTTCTTTTCGACGTATCCACCAGTTTGCGGAAGGCAGTCGCTTCCCTTGACCGCTTTAACGTGAAATACCGACTGCGTCGCGACGACCACACATACCGCGCATACGCGTCGTTGCTGTGCGGTGACAGCGCATACGAAAGCCAAGAATAAATATTTAAAAAAAAATTCAACGTTTACTTTTCCTACACGCATACCTACGCAATCTCCGCGTACGCCTATACCAGACTGTATAGCGGCACGTTGAAAGAGAAACAGCATGCGTAGTATACCTATACGCGAGCGTTCGTGGGCCGGATTTTCCTGTAGAGTCAGGTTACGTTTTCCGTGCATATCTCATACAGGCGTAGCATCAATGCATCCCTTTGCAATGCCGAGTTGTGCGGTATACGCAGTTTGCAGTTCGCCGCAAACCGTGAGTTATGGGCCTTTTAGCCGTACGTGCGTTCAGAGGCGTCTTTTCTAGTATAATAAACGTAAGAAGAGCTCGACAGACGAGGAGCGTCACAGAACACGCACCCTCACTCAGCGCTGTGCGTGTGTTCTTCTCCAGTTCTTGCATGTTCCGCCATTCTTAGTTTTTTAAGGCGTGAAGACGTCGCCATATAAGACGTCATCGTAACGTGGCGGAATCGTCGAGATTTGTGACGTCACCGTGTCGTCACTGTGACGTCTCATAGCATGACGTCACATGATGACGTAATCACACGACATCTTCGCTCGGTCAGAGGCGTCACCGATCACGGAGGCAGTGGGAAAAAAGCCGGGTGGGCTGCAGGAAGCTTGCACTGCCTTGGATCTTTGGAGGCAATACAAAACCACGTTAGGTGCAGGAAGTTTTCGGAAGGGGGGCGAGGGAGGATCGATACATTGAAAAGAAGAGAGAAGATGGCGTTCGCCTTCGTGTCGTCTTAAGCCTTATTCACACATGCGACTTATAGCACCGGTCGCGCGACCATTTGCGACTTGCGACCAAAAAAGCGAGTCAAGGTGACCGGTGTTCACACCTGCGTTTGACTTATGCCCGTCGCCAAACAGAATTCACGTCATATGACTCGCATTGCCATTGCCCCCACAAAATAAGCTGACATCCTGTTCCTCCTCATCGACTGGTTCAGAGGCTTGCGACTGCGATCGCGCGACTTAAAATTGCGCAGCGAGCGACTGAGCCAAAGCAGTTGCTTTGCGACGAAAGCGGCCATGTGCGACCGCTTTGCGACTAACTTGGTCGCGTCACAGGGTCTAGTCGCAGGTGTGAACGTCAATTCATAAGGGACCTTGCGACTTTTCATGCCCTACCAAAATGCCCAAGTATCCACACATCATAGTTTTTTGCATGTTCTCGGGGGTGGGGTTGAGGGTGTATGTTCGACCCCGCAATCCGTATACCTCAGCCCGACCACCGTCCCTCGCCGAAATCGAATTGGTTGTTCTCATTACGTGACGAGGAAAGAGTGTACTGCGAGCGCACGTTTACGCCGACATACACAGGAATGAACATAAGCGTGCGCAGGGTTCCCCTACAGGGGGGGGGGGGGGGGGTTCATCGCAGCGCCTCTCCTCCATATCATGTCAATGTACGAGGCTGACTTTGCGCCCCCCCCTCCGCCCCCCCTCTCTATTATGTCAATGTATGAGGCTGGCTTTGCGCCCGCCCCCCCCTCTCGCCCCCCTCTGCCCCCCCCCCCCCCCGTGCGCACGCCTATGGGAATGAAAGTATACATATAGTAGGCACCCCCCACCCACTCCTCAATACCGCTTACGATTTACGTCATACATGTCCGTTTTCCTCGGGCGCCAGTACATAATGCTGCAGCGCCTGCAAGCAAAAGGGAGGACACCCGCGATGACGGCAGCAGGTAATTATCGGAGCGAGCTTGACCCAGTTATTCACTTCCGTCGACCCAAGCACAGCAGCGCTTGTGTGTAAGTCCCGCTTTGTCCCCCCAGCCGTTCGGTTGCCGGCGTCAGCCCGATGAGCAGGGGCTCGCTTCATCGTCCAGTAGGATGACGACGGTACGGATCCGCGGTGTCCGTAATTGGCCGCGACGCGTGATTGGCCGAATCGACTCCTAAAAAAAAGAGTTCCTTACCTGAGCACCTTCTTTTTACGGGCCCTGTAATGAGCTTCTATTTACGGACGGGCCACCATTAATCCTGCTCATCGTCATTAATAGAGATAAAAACATATTGATTATGCAGCGTGACCACCGTCTGGAAAGCTTTATACTGTATGTGTCGTGTTCCCATTTACCGATAGAGTGTCACGCGATTAAAGGGCGCTATCATCAAGGAAAGGAGGCAACGCAAGCTGCGTGGGGTAGCACTCGTCTCTGTGCTCCTAAAAAAACTCACCCTTAAGGGTGTAAGTATGGCGTATAACACCCAGAAACGCCCTAATGACGGCAGTGTAAGTGGGGCTTAATTTCCCATCTTTACATCCCTTTTACGTCTTTTGCGGCGTGATTTTTGTCACGCTGCAGTCGCTCTGCAGCACGCGATCACGGAATAAACAAATGATATGTACTTGGGAATTGGCAGGCTGCGTTGGTAAATTGCCTTGCGGTACCCCGTTGGTGGATTGACTAATCGCGAGCATAAGCGCACTAATGGTTCAATGAGTACCTAATAACGTACTAATCGTTTCATTTGGTTGTGTCTACCAAAGAACCGAGCCCCTCGAACATTTCTACTTCTTAAATGACAAAATAAAGTTACGATAGAGTCATTTTCACGGAACATAAGCTCCGGGGTCTATTTTGAAATTTAGGATTGATTGAGTTTTCTCTCTCTTGTACTTCCTATGCATGGAGTGGGGTTTTCGTACTATTCACGATGGTAGAAGTCTAAGCTTGCGCACCGTAGGTTTTCTTTTAGGGGCGAATCTCCTTAGGCGCTCACGATGTCCGGCCGTTGTCGTCGAGGCTCGCCGTAGTCCCTAGTCGAAGCGCAGGTGCGAAACATCTGTGCGCAATACCGTCTACAGAGCTTACATAGCGCGCATGTGGTTCTAAACAACACACAAAATAAAAGGCCACAACACCGCACAAACGCCGACATTTAACCAACCAATCAATCAAAGCATATGACAGAACAAAAGGTTAACAAGAACAAAAAAAAAAAAAAAAAGGCTGTTAACCAGAACAAAATAGAAGGCCACGATTCGTGATCCGATGCACACCTGTTCGACATCATCAGCATTCACTTCGTGGAATCTGCATCCATTTTTCTTCTATTTTTTAAACTCCCTTTATTGTCTTGTATAATTAGGTCCCATTCAAGAATAAAATAGCGTCCCACACATTACGTAATGAAAATGTTTGTGTAGTCCTTCTCCCGTCTTTGCCTTTTTGCGCTAAGTCTACCGTATGAAAATAAAATACGCAGGAAACTAAGACGCCTTTTAACGGGAAAGGAACATAAAAGGGTTAATGGTAACATACGCAAGTGGAGTTGATGAACTACACCGATACCACGAGAAGAATCTACAAGGGAGTTAAATGGAAGTCGCGCAGCTGCTGGTGCAAGCGAGTTGCTAGTACTCTCCTTGTATTCGTAAAGCCTTTATTGAAAACCATGCTGCGTGACTCGCCGAGGTCTGCAGTCCTGACTGTGTATAGTGCCGCTGATAAAGAGTAATTGAATAGAACGCATCATGCATAAAACAGATAACCGCGCTGGAGCTTTGCAGCAGTACAATTGATGACCGCCGACTGAAAGAGTGCATTGTTGGGCGCAAACGAGAGACGACCAAATACATGTGGATAACGTACGGGTAGAGCCTTGCAGAAATAGATTTCAGTCGGCCGGGTATGTCGATGGACATCACCTGCATGTATTGCAGACGACTGTGCGCATAGGCGTGCGCAGGGTTCCCCTTCGGGGGGGGGGGGGGGGGTTCGTAGCGGTGCCCCCCCTCCCTATTTTGTCAATGTATGCGGCTGATGGTCCGCCCCCCTCCCTTAGGTGACTTGGGGGGGGGGGGGGGGGCGCCCCCCCCCTGCCCCCCCTCGTGCGCACGCCTATGACTGTGCGTATGCTGGCAACCTTACGTGCAACTTCTGATGCGCGTCATTTACGTGTGCATACTGTATGCATTGAAACGCCTTTAATCATAATAATAATAATAATAATAATAATATCTAGTGTTTGACGTCCCAAAACCACGATATGATTATGAGGGACGCACAGTACACGGGCCTCTACCATTTCGCCTCCATCGAAATGTGACCGCCGCGGCCGGGATCGAACCCCCGACCTTCGGGTCAGCAGTCGCGCACCCTAACCGCTACACCACCGCGGTGGACTGAGACGCCTTTAGGACTGTGTGGGCTGGGTTCTGTTGAATCATTTTATTGTAAAGGTCACATCACTTTGAACGTAGCACACAGTAATTCTCGCAGAATATACATTAGAATCACGGGCGCCGCCATCTTGGGTTTGTACACCGATTATTTCTCCGTCTTACAAACCGTGACGTCAAATTAACGCGATATTAATGACTTCAGTAATAATAATATTTGGGGTTTCACAACCCAAAACCACGATATGATTATGAGGGACGCCGTAGTGGAGGGCTCCGGTAATTTCGACCGCCTGGGGTTCTTTAACGTGCACCTCAATCTAAGTACACGGGCTTCAAGCATTTTCGCCTCCATCGAAAGTGCGGCCGCCGTGGTCCGGGATTCGATCCCACGACCTTATTATTGACTTCAAGATTACTTATTATTATTATTATTATTATTATTATTATTATTATTGACCTTTGCAGTGAGGAAGCCTCAAAAGATAATATATTGTTGTGATAAACGTGGGAACTTCCACGAGTTGGTCCGCCGCGGAGGTCTAGTGGTTACGGTGCTCGACTGCTGACTCGAAAGTCGCGGGTTCGATCCCCGCCGCTTGTAAAACGTATAAGTATCTCTTGAAAATGATTGCAAGTGGCTTTGGTATACTGTTTATAGTGTGGAGGCTACGAGGCAACTGGCTGCGCTGTTTTTTTAAAGCTATAGAAAGCGTGGTTAGTTAAACTTTCGCAATAATGAAGGAGCGGATTCTTGTAGAGCCAGCGCTAATTGTGCAACTGTAGTTGAAGTCTGCTTACCATACGCTCGCTGCTTTCCTTCAAGGTCGGACCGAGTCCCTACGCTACAAACTAATTGGTAATGTTAGTTAGGGGCTTGGCGCGCGTTCAGCAGCGCGTGGGTGGGCTTGAGTTTCCGGGTAAGCAAGAGCTCTCGCGCGCATGCAGGCGTTGCGCCACCTAATCTCATTTGCACACGCAAACATCACGCAAACAGTCGCGCGCTCCGAAGTAAAAACACAGTCTCACAATTGCACGCCTACGCACGCACGCACGCACGCACGCACAAACAAACACACATACACATCCTAGCTCGCTCGCTCGCTCACTCACTCACTCACTCACTCACTCACTCACTCACTCACTCACTCAGTCCACTCACTCACTCACTCACTCACTCACTATCCCACTCACTCACTCACTCACTGCCCTCACTCACTCACTCACTCACTCACTCACTCACTCACTCACTCACTCACTCCACTCACTCACTCCACTCACTCACTCACTCACTCACTCACTCACTCACTCACTCACTCAGTCAATCAATCAATCAATCAATCAATCAATCAATCAATCAATCAATCAATCAATCAATCAATCAATCAATCAATCAATGCTGAGCTCATCACAACAGAGCGTAGCGGTTCCAAATGGGCCAGTGGTTGAACATTGTGGTCACGCGGATCTCAGCAAGTTATAAAACACGCACACTCACGCAGGAATTCGCACAGCAAACGTGCTGACCATGCTAAACCCAAGGCGTAGCAGCGACATTTGTGAACCTTAATGACTGTTCTTAAATATCTGTTTTGCGCGTTGTACCCTGAGGACAATCGCACTCGTGTCTCGGCCATTAGCAACTTATCTGGCCCGTGTCATTGTATAGAAAACTGGGCAAAAAGAAAAAAAAAATGTGTGAGCGCCGATGGTTTTCAACGGCCTTGCACTACGCGTCATCATGTTCGGCTTACGTCATCATCACGCATCGCCAACTCGCCCAAGTTTTCACGTTACGTCATCATCGCCACGTTACATCGTCGCTGTTACACCCAAGAGGCGGAACGTCGTTGACGCGCCCCTTCACGCCTTATCCCTCTTTCGCGGAACAAACTTTAATCGAAGTTCCGTCACTTTTCTCGGTCTCCGGGCACCGAAACGACATTTAATATATTGTTGCCACATTGGCCTCTGCGCCTGCTCACAGGCGTCACGCGTGCCACCCCCCCCCCCTTTTTTTTTTATTTTCTCCTTCCCAACCCTTTGTCAGGACACACGATTAAGGCCAATTTCCTGCGCATTGTTCGACCGTGTCTTTCTATATTTCAGGTAGATAGCTTTCTTTCTTTCTTTCTTTCTTTCTTTCTTTCTTTCTTTCTTTCTTTCTTTCTTTCTTTCTTTCTTTCTTTCTTTCTTTCTTTCTTTCTTTCTTTCTTTCTTTCTTTTTTCTCGCAAAGTGATCTTTGATTTATTTCCTGTCGACGTAGAAGCAACTCAGTCGAGGTGTGTTCCACCTGGCTCCATAGGCGTGCGCAGGGTTCCCCTTCAGGGGGGAGGGGGGGGACGAAGGTTTGTCGCAGCCCCCCCCCCCCCCCTTCTCCTATCATGTCAATGTATGGGGCTGACTTTGCGCCCCCCACCTCTCTCGCCCCCCTCTGCCCCCCTCACCCCCCCCCCCCCCCTCGTGCGCACGGCTATGCCCGTCTCGCTTCTTCTTCTTCTTCTACTTCTTCTTCCTCTTCTTCTTCTTCTACTACTACTTCTTCTTCTTCTACTACTACTTCTTCTTCTACTTCTACTACTACTACTTCTTCTACTTCCTCTTCTTCTTCTTCTACTTCTTCTACCTCTACTTCTTCTTCGTCTACTTCTTCTTCTACTTCTTCTACTTCTACTTCTTCTACTTCCTCTACTTCTACTTCTTCTACTTTCTCTACTTCTTCTACTTCTTCTTCTTCTACTTCTACTGCTTCTTCTACTTCTTCTTCTACTTCTTCTTCCTCTTCTTCTTCTTCTTTATCCGCGGCGAGACAGCGGAGACAGCGGTTTCGCACCTTTCGTGCGAGGCACGTTGGCGTGACGCAACCGGACGTGTTGCCACCCGGTCTCACGGATACACTTTTCGACGACGACGACGCGAAGGTCTCGCCTTGCTTTTCATTTTTTTTTTCTCTCTCTTCTTAAATGGCTTCGGGGCGGGACATCTTAGGTCGCCGATAAATTGGGCTTATAGAGAGCTGACTCGACCCGCGTCATCTCTCCATACGCCTACCCGGTTGGGAAACGTGTGTGAGCCGGGCCATGGTTGAGGAAATTGGCGTCTGCGCGTCCACGGAAGGCGGTTTTCGCACACACGACGTGCAGTATCCTTTTTCTTCTTCTTCTTTCTTTTTTTTTTTTTTCAGAGACGTCTTGCAGTGTCATTTTTTTTTTTTTGCCCATGCACAGACGACATGTATCTTTTTTCTTTATTGTCCATACGATATGTAATATCTTTCTCTCTCTCTCTCTCTATTTTTAATGTATACCGACGCCGTGTAGTCTCTTTTCATTCATCGTTGCACAACCGCCGCGTAGTATCTCGACCGGAAATTGTTCCATCTCGCTGGCGTTTGCTCCGCTATTTGTAATGTATACCTCCTTAAATTTCGACATGGGCTACGAACGGTGGGCGTATTGGCGTAATAGCTGTAATTGTGAAATTCACAGATGCGCTTTTAATGGTCGCGGGCGTTGAAACGAGACTGGGGGGCGTTATCGAAGCGAGCCTCGTCTGCCATTATGTCTCCGAAGACTTGAGAGTTGGAAAAAAAGGAAGAAATATTAAAGAAAAAGGTGGGAGGCACTCGCGCTAAAGTAGATGCCGTAGACAAGGGTCACGCCTGGCGACAAATCTTAGAGTCATTGGCGGATCTTGTTATAGCTGGAGCGTGTCGCAAAATTCGTTCATTCCTGTCGGCACGAGGTTTCGGGTTCGATTCACGATAGCATGGTGGCCTATACTTTTTTTCTTGGATGGAGTTAGAAGTGTAAAGCTGTAGCTGTGGAAAGCGTAGTTCTTTATCTGCGGGCTGAATTGACGTAGCTTTCAGAACTGCGAATCTGCAGCTGTATAGCATAGTAAGGACCAAGCGCACTAAAAAAAAAAAAAAGAAAAAAAAAAATCTGGCGTGGAAATCACCGCAACACCTTACCGGCAATAGTAAGGCTAACGCTGACCTTCTTTTGCTCCCCATTCATCTCGCAAATATGCTCTTTTCGAGTGGCGTCCGCTTAGAGATCAAGTGGTCTCGCTTTATTAATTCAAAACTTAGGTTAATCATACAATAAAAGATCGTTGTTTCCGTCGAACTTGAGATATCGAGATGAGTATTCATGACTTGTAGTCCGAAATTCGCCATGTACAACTCGTAAAAAGGCTCCCTTGTCTTCGCAAAACGATGTTTTTTTTTATCTTGCCCCTCCTAAGATGGCGGACGCGACTGCCATGTTTTTGTGGGCACGGCATTGCTAATGAGGCATGGTTTCTACTCCAGCAATTCTTTTCAAATCTCCTCGTTCCAGACGCAGCTTCATATAGGCTTCCAAACCAACGTCGAGCGGCGCCACCTCTCTAATGGTAACTGGGAATATCCACGGAGCGTTCTGTCGCCACAGCATTGCCGCCCCTGCTTCCGCGCACGCGCAAAGCTCTCGGATTGCACCTGCGGTGCGTCACAATGTAACTACTGCTGACTAGCAGTGCTCCGGGCCGAATGAGGAGCGCATGCGCGCACTTGTCTTTGCGGCCGCCTCTGCCGAATTCGGCGACAAATCGCCTTCGCCAGCAGCGTCTACTCCCAGTTACGCATAGCTCGGCCGCGCCAAAACTTAAGCTTGAGTTCCCTATAAGCAGATTAATTGTATCTTGTGCTCTTCAAGTGCGAGAGGTTATTCGGCAAGGCAGCTGAAACAGCTAGGACCCACGGTACCGCAACCCCAAAATGGGCTATAGTCGAAAAGAGCTTTAGAAGTCCGCAGCATTTCCTCTTCAAATGCGGATGTGCACTAGCCGGCACCGGTGCCCGCGCGTTCCAGTAATGACATCATGAGCCGGATAGCCGGTGACTCCGCCTTCGGAGAACGTGGCTGAGTGCGTAAGCGAGACTGTTTCTTAATTAAACCGCGGAGGCGATAGGGCGCCGCGCTTCGGCCATCTGGGTGGGACCTTTTCGGACTTTCTATGTTGTAACCGGCTCTAGAATTTTTCGCTTCATATTGCCACGACATGTTGGCCGCGTTCAAGTAGCGCGCCCGTCACCATGCATATTGGACACTGCACGTCGTATCAAAGTGCCGCGCAGCGACCATCGTGATACAAGCATCAGGCCGGACCCGGCTCGCATGTGCCACGCGCTCGTGTGGCTCTCGCAACAAAGAGGACAGTTGAAGGACATCTTTAGAATTCGGCTGACTCGGACTTTGACGGCCATAGCCACTTTGAGTTGTGGGCACATGTTCTCCCCTAATAAATACCTTTATTTTATTAGTCTGTGTGCCCCAGCATCGCTACAATATATAAGCCTGTATTTGTTGCCCTTATCTTTTAAAACGGCAGTGTATGCCGGGCTCCGCCAAGAATTGACAGCCGTAATTTCTGCAACCGAATTGGCGTCAGCGTATAGAAATATATATTTCACGATTGACAGCACTGTTATAGGAGAGCGGTTTGTGTTTATATAAAATGTGTGACCATTTAGAGTATTAAGGCGAAAGCCTTTAATGGCTCATACTCGCGGCTTCCGTCCGTCCGTCCGTGCCCTGGCACGGTGCCAGCTGTGGCCCTTCCCCTCACTCTCTCTCAGCAATCACGCGATGGCACAGCGGCGCGCGCGGCAACGCTCCATCGTCAGATGTCTCGTTGCAGCAAAAAAAAAAAAAAAAGACATGGCATGGTCAGTCGAATGGTCACAGGCTTTCGCCTAACACACTCCGGAATTTACAAAGTGTCCTTCAATTTTTTATGTGTGTACTCTTCTGTAGAAAAGCGATACGCTGTCCCTGAATGTTCGAAGATAGCGGTTCACGGCCGCACGAAGTGTTCTTGGATACGAATCAAAGCACATCGTCGTCCAGATGCCACACTGAGCACCCTTAAGAAGCATGACAGCTACACTGGTTGACTTGGCTAACATATCGTGTCTAATTATTACTCGACTTAATTTTCTGGCGGTATTTCCGTGTTATTTTGAAAGCTGCGTGTGACTTTTATCTGGGAGTCTGCAGTGCTGCAAGTGGAAGAGGAAATAAATATATCATTCACCTTCAATGGTAAAAGACATGAGGAGCCTTAGCTGAACCACGGCCGCTGCTTAACCTAACAGATGCGCGTTTAACGAAAAAGTATTGCTGTAGTATTTCGATGGTGCGTTCAAAAACTAATAAAAGTGTGGAAAGTAATTAAACTGCGCAAATTTATGTACTTGTATTTCTTAACGTCCAACAAGGCAGCATTTTCCGACTTTCGTGATATGACGGACTCCTATGAAAGAAGCATCAATTGTCTTTTTCTTTTAAGGCGAAAGCCTTTAATGTCTCATGCTCACGTCCGTCCATCCGTCCGTGCCCTGGCACTGTGCCAGGTGGCCGCCGGGGCGCGCCAACGGACGCCGGTCGCGCCTCGCGTCGGACTCTACAGCGCTTGTGTTTTGCTTGCGTAGCGTCGCTGTGAGCAGCGTGTCAAATCATGCAAGGGAGACGCGCGCATCGCGTTCCATTCTGACCGACCCCGCCTCAATGGGCACAGGCGTTCGCCGAACACACTTTGGAATTTACAAAGTGTCCTTCAATTTTTTTCTCGGTCACGAAACGACGACGATGTGAATGGGAATAACTTTCGTGTACCAGTTTTCCGAACCAAAGCTACAAAGCAACCCATCGCCGGGACGATTTTTATTGTGGTAGCTGTTATACGGACACCCCAGGCGCAGTTATGCCGTCGGCGCCGCCGTGAGGTTCTGTGTGAAGTCGAATGGCGAGAATACGGCCTGTAGAGAAAAGGACGAGCCGCCGTCCCCATGGTGAAGCCCACCCGCTGACCTCTTCTTTATTCGAACACACTGATCTTAATGATGATATTACCACTCCTCGTCGTCTACACTATTTTCAACACGGCCCCGCGCTACTTTGAACGCTACTCTTTAGCATTGTCTCCAGGGCACTCTCCATTCAGTTGAAGGCACGTTTGCCAGCGCATTATTAATGTTACGTGTTGATTCTCCCAACGTATGTTTGACTTCAACACTCAACCATAGGCGTGCGCATGGAGGGAGAAGAGCCCCCCCTCCCTCCGTAGTCACCTCAAGTGAGTGGGGGGGGGGGGGGGCAAAATATGCCCCATACATTTACTTAGTAGGACGGGGAGGGGGGGGCACTGCGGTGAGATGTCGCCCCCCCCCCCCCCCCCTTGACGGTGAACCCTGCAGACACATATAAACTCAACTACTCAAAGTCATCGACAAACACGCTATTAGCGAACGACAAACGCGCATCGGTGAGCGTGATGATCTCTAAAATAACTATATTTGCTGGGAAAATGCAAATAGCCCCCCCCCCTCCCCCGCCCCAGACAAAAAAAAAACGAAAAAAAAAACGCGACAAGCGACCGGAAATTTCTACAAGCGACTCGGCGAAAAAAAAAAAGAGCCCAAGTCCGCTTATTATAAGCGGAACTGGCAACTCTGGCCGCCGGGTGCGGTCGCGCGCGCCCTATCTTGACAGGGATTGCACGTGCTTTGTTCTCGGTGCTCAGTTTATAGAAATCGATAGAAAGCACGAAGGTCGCTTCGCTCGCTGCAGCGACCGCGTTTCTTAGCGCCAGCGTTTTGTTGACTTACGCTAGATCGGCTGCCAAAGGAGTTAGCTGCTGTCTTACTCCCTGTAACGTTCCAATTTGTGCTATCGCGTTCATTGCTTCTTCCATGCGGCGAAACTAACTTTTTCAAGCGAAGTTTGTTATGACTCGCAGATTTCGGTAACAGTGTCATACGCGAAAACCCGGCATCGGCGAGCGCAGAGAAATGCGGCCCATGCGTGTATTTGTATTCGCCATTTTCCACTAATTGATGTGGGCCTGTCGATCAGCCGTTTCCGATACGGAAATCGAATATTTTATCGAGGTGACTTGTCATTTCATAGAATCACAGAGAGCCGAGCTAATTGGTTAGTATTAATTCTAAAAGAGAGGGCGTGCAAACACGAACACAAGAAGTCAGGACACAGAGTGTCCCGACTTCTTTCGTGTGTCCTGACGCCCAGTCTTTTAGTGTCCTGACGCCCTGTTTTTTAGAATGTTGTCATTTCACGTGGCCACATTTCATTGTTTGCCTGAATACGAACGCATGGCCGTCGTTGTTGCCTGTAGCAACTGAAGTGTTGCGCTGCTAATGAGCGCGTGGATGAAGCTCCCATTCCCGGCATGGAGGAAGGAAACTGTTGGGAGGGAGCATTGCGAGATGCGAAGGAAAGAAGGAAAGAAACAAACAGACAAACGTAATACGTCAGGCACACACACGGCAAGTTTCGCTTGCCCCCCATTCTCTCGTTAAGGCCTGACCACACGTACGCGTCGCAGCGCGTCAGCGCGTGGCTTTTTGACGCGGGGCTCACCCTCTCCCTACGGAGAGAGAGGGAGCGCGGCTACGCGAAGCTACGCCGCGCCCTCTCTCTCCATGGAGAGAGGGCGCGGCGCCGCGTCAGAAAGCAACGCGCTGACACGCTGAAACGCGTGCGTGTGGTCAGGCCTTTAGGGCAAGGACTGGTGAACTTTTTGTTTTTTTCTGCAGCTTCGCGCATGTGATGGCACGCCCGTGGATAACGCGCTAATGACACTCATTGATAATGTCGCCATATGCGCTTACTCTTCTTCCTGGGCGGCCATCTTGTCCTCCTCTTCCTCCTCGGACCTCTAGTGGTGGACAAGGCGTCCCTGGGCGACCTCTGGGCCGCTCCTCGGCAGTCCTGCCAGAGGCCAGCTCCAGCAAGCTCGCCGACGCCGGACACAACGCGAACACTGATGATGATGGTGGTCTTTGAAAACATGGCATGTTCCCACAATCCGCCTCTTTCATTTTCCTGCGCTGCCCTCTGCCGTTTCGGTACGGGTTTGTGGTCGGCACCGGGAGAACCGGTATTGCCAGAAGCAAAGCCTCCGAGATAAAGAAATGTTTTGCGACTTGTCCGCTAGGGGAGAGCGCATGGGAAGAGCGTCGTGAAAAAGGCGAATTGGACGACAAGAGGGGAAAAAAAAACGTACTGCTTATTCCACGCCGTGAACACCGTCTAACAGGTTAATAGGTGGTTAATAGGTGGCAAGATTATCAACGTTTCGCTTGCGTCGTCCATCAGTTGAAAATTTATTAATTTTATTCAAATGAAAAGAACCAGTTACTATGCCGGATTTGCGAAACACGCAGGACATGAAAGTAGTTTCACGTACGCCATTATTGAAGCGCGGTGGTGCAGTCGGCCATCTTTAACGGTTCGTCCTTTCCAATCTAATAACCCTGTCCGTTTCTGGGGTGGATCAGAAGGCCCTCCTATTTCAATCCAGTTCGTTGGAAAGTTGATGAGAAGCCGCTGGCTCGAGCGCTGAGTAGTGCACAACGTTATTGAAGCAGTTTTCGAAAGCGCATGCGCACACGCGAAAACGCGCGATAACTCACACAACTCGGGAACTCTTTAAAAAAAAATAAATCGAAAAGCTACAAGTGCAGTGACGCGCACACATTCATTTATATCTGAGGAGTTGCGAATTGCTGGGCAAGCATTGCCTTGACGGCGACCTAAATCAGAAAACCGGACCCCAGGGGGGACACAAACGGACGAAGATAAACAGACGATAGCGAGAGCAGACGACGTCGACGTTCGCGATTCGGGAGGCTTTCCTGGAAAGACTGCCCTGATGTTCGGGTGAAAATCGATTTCACCGAAAGCGTGAAGGCAACTGATATACGAGTTGTATTTCAACGAAGAAGCGGAGACCCGCGGGACTTTGGAACATTTGAACAATGGGAACAGCGCACGTGTGTTTGTTACGTGTTGTTTGAGTGTGCGTGCGCGCGCGTGTGTGACGTATAGAGGTCATTCGTGGCCGGCTTTCCTTCAAGGTCACCTTGAACTTCGTGTAGTCCGGAGTGATATACATACCCTTGGGAAGCAGACGAAACTGGGGATGAGGATTTCGTCGCTAGGAGAGATTTCTTGTGAAAAGCTCAGTATATGCCCAAACATGGCATTGGAAGTTCGAAGCAGGAGACAGCTCGATGTATGACTCTACGTTGGCGCTCCTAGTGCGATGAAAGGAAGATCAGTTGCGAATGAAAACGGTCGAAACAGGCTGTCAACATAGATAGGAACATAGGTATGAGCAACATGGCTATAGTAACGTTAAGCAGAGGAACATTGTGTGCGTGCGTGCGTGTGTGCGTGTGTGTGTGTGCGCGCATGTCTGCGTGCGTGTGTGTGCGCGCATGCTTGCGTGCGTGAGTGCTTGTGTGTGTGTGTGTGTGTCAGTGTGTGTGTGTGTGTGTGTGTGTGTGTGTGTGTGTGTGTGTGTGTGTGTGTGTGTGTGTGTGTGTGTGTGTGTGTGAATGTGTGTGTGTGTGTGAATGTTGGTGTGAGATATGTGGAGGTTATCTGTGACACTGCGACTTTAGCACAAAGCTCACCTTCAACTCCATTTCACCTGGAATTGAGGCATTCCGTGCTGGAGACGAACATTTGTCACTTACCTTGTTGCTTGGTGCGGAATGTTCCTTAAAGAAATGTTGTTGCAATTTCCTTCGAGTTGCTATTGACATTTCGTGCAAACGCGAACGGAAAAGGGTGTTGAAATTTCATTGTTTCGTTATTGATAATTTCTCGGATAGCATTAGAAAAGTGGCCATCGAATAGCAATTTTATATTCGCAGAACGGTCATTACCTTGTTCTGTCTCCTGTCTTAAAGGTTCATCGAATTGATATTGGTTCTAGTCTAAATATTTTTTGTTGTTGTTGGTGTTGCTGTTGGATCCGCATTGTGCCTACCCTAACATTTTACACTAAGGCTTGATGATGTAGCAAGCCTCTACCAAAGCCGTGAACGAGGTTGCCGTATAGGGGCGTTGATTTTTTTGAAAGTTCAAAAGCGATGTGGGCCTCACAGTATGTGTTCTATAGTGTCGGCACTGACGGCTAGATAAAACCGCGACGCATGCGATTCAGGGCAAAAAAATAAAAAAAATAAAATAATAAATAAATAAATAAATAAATAAATAAATAAATAAATAAATAAAGGACGAAGCGTGGGAAGATATTGCGTAGCGTGGGTGCGTTTAATTAAATTCGATATTCGATGCGTCTGCAACTGCTGAAATGTCCTATAGTCGGGCTCTTTTGTGCGTTCCGAAATGCAGTGCTTTGAATTCGATGGAACGTTACGACAGTTTCGTCTGTATTAGTAAGGACTAGACATCAGAGTGGGCGCTGTTGCGAAGTCTATCATTAATGGAATGTTTTTTCATCCCATTCAGGAACTTTTCAATTTGTTTATTTTGTCTCAAATCGCCTTTTCTGAAATTTCGGAACGTTCTCTCCTTTTTTTTTTTTTTGCTTCCTGTAGAACATTGTCCCTAGCTCTCTTTCTTTCTTATAACGTTACTTCGTTATTGATATGTTCCCAGTACCTGTTTTGCAAAATTTTCCAAAGCGAATAAAAACTATGGCAAACTAAACAAAATCTTTACAAGCAAACAAACGAAGCAAAACTTCGTCTCTTTTTTAGTTCTTTCTTTGTGTCCCGTCTGAGGCGCAGTATGCTAGAAAACAGAGCAAACATTGCTGCGGGGAACAACAAACGCAGGTGTTCCCGCGTTTTTCTTTTCTTTTTTCTTTCTTTTTTTCTTGTTCTTCTTTGCGTATCTCTTTCATTCAGGTACACATTCCGCGGCTGATTTATCGAGTTCTTGGTCAAAAACGAAACGAAAGGTAGCGCGAACTTTTCAGCGCGAAATTTCACTTTATTTCCCAAATTCACTTGTTCAAATTCATGGCTGTAGTACTCCTTTATCTTCAATTTTCTTTTGCGGCTTTCCTTTAAACAAATGGTGCTTTATCACCGCTTGCCGGGCAGCTCGAGGTATATTAAGACAGCCTGAATTATCTATCTATCTATCTATCTATCTATCTATCTATCTATCTATCTATCTATCTATCTATCTATCTATCTATCTATCTATCTATCTATCTATCTATCTATCTATCTATCTATCTATCTATCTATGTAATCTGTCTTCCTCAGTTCTCTCTCTCTCTCTCTCTCTATATATATATATATATACGCACGCGCACGTGGTCGTGTGACCACTTATCAGTATGTACGCTTCTTCTCTCTCTTTTTTTTCCCTCTCTTTTTCTCGGAATGGCGATGATATAAAAGCGCATCGGCGCCTGGTAAATTTTGTCTTGATGAAGATCGGTCTCCGATCGAAACGTCACCAATAAACAGTTTTTTAGAAGCGTATATATATTTTTCCTATTTTGTTCTACGGCAACCGAAGCCAGACTCTTCATAATCTACGTATATATATATATATATGATTCAAAAGAAAGTTTTGTGGGTCCGGTGCACATATAATCAAGAAATGAAGGAGCACACTTACGAAAATTGCATTTTTTTTTTACTGGTTAACGTTTCGCATGTGGCACGGCCTTCGTCAGAAACCAGTAAAAAAAAAATGCAATTTTCGTAAGTGTGCTCCTTCATTTCTTGACTATATATATATATATATATATATATATATATATATATATATATATATATATATATATATATATATATATATATATGTGTATGTGTGTGTGTGTGTGTGTGTGTGTGTGTGTGTGTGTGTGTGTGTGCGCGCTTTGTTCGAGTTGTTGCTGCGGATCTGGCCATTGATTCCAAATATGTTCTTGAAAAGAAGCGAAATATAGGTCTACGAAAGGAAGTCTACAAGACGTCTGCAAAAAGCTTTCATAAGCCAAAGAAGAAAGACGAAGTCATGCAATTGATTTATAGCGAAATTGTCGTCCTGCCCGCGTGGAGATGAATGGTTCAAAACTCCAAACTGGGCATAAAACTCGAAAGACGAGTCGGTACGTGCACAATCTGGTTTCCGTGTCCGCTTCAATCGTATTTCACACACGAAGGTGCGTGCGAAGTAAGGACAATGGAAAAATAGGTTGAGGTTTATGTATGCCTGCGTGTATTTAACTAGATAAATATAAACCACGGTATACCCAAGGCTGGTTTCGCAAGCGAAGGTAGCAGTGATAAATCGTTCTCTGGCATGACGAAGCAGTTTTGAGTATAAATTTCTCCGCCTGTTGACTTTACCTTGGTGTCCCATATATCCTGGCCGCCTCCCTGCTCGTAAAATGTGTGATTTTTTTTGTTGTTGTTATTTTGTGTTTGACGGCTTGACAGTGCGAACGGCGATATCTTAGCGCGGATGCGTTCTTGGCGGCCGCTGCCGGAAATATGCGCGAGTTGTTTACTTTATAGTCAAATAAAGGGAAAATATTGCATTTCTTGCTTTTCTTTTTTCTTATCGATATTATATAGTTTGCATAAGCTTCTAAGCACGACGTATGCGTCTTTCGTGCGGCGTGCCCTCACTACGCGAGAGCGAGCGAGTGCGCACGCACGCACGCACGCACGCACGCACGCACGCACGCACGCACGCACGCACGCGCACACACACACACACACACACACACACACACACACACACACACACACACACACACAGGCGCGCGTGCGCCTGTGTGTGTGTGTTATATTTCTCTTTACTTTCCGTGCCGCCATCTGTCGGAAATATAAGACCGAAACCGCGTTACTGAGAAGAGATTTATGTTTGCGCAAGGTTTGGTGGAAAAAACTTCGTAGGACCCCTCATTGAGTCGCTTGCATGGAACTCTTTATGAAAAAAAATGGCTGTGACTTTAACTCAGTTATGCCTGGGTGTGCGTAGCGAGAGGTACGGTTAATCTTATTGTTTAGCTTGGTTCTCTGTACTGCTACGCTTCTCGAGGCGTGCGGCTCGTTCTTCCTCCGTCTCCTCGGCTCGCTGCCTCCTCTGGGTTTCGTTCCGACGACGAAGCCTGGCTTCTTTCAGTCTCTCCGGCTCACTTTTCATATCTGCCGACGAATCCCACCGAGCCGCCCCTTCTATATATACCATGCAACGCCGGCTCCTCCTCTGTTGTTGCAATGCGGTTTCACCGGCTCCTCCTCTGACGTCATGCCAGATGGCGCGGCGAGCGGCGCTGCCAGCTGCGGCGGTTGCTATGCAACGGCTCAGTTTGCGGTGTGGCCACCGGCCACAGCGAAACGGCGAGAATGCGGCCAATGTAGCTATCGCTGCAAAACTCCGTGCGAGACATTCGGAAAACTCCGCTGCGATGGAGTTGTTCAGGAAGACTCCGTGTATGCCACAAGTAAAACTCCATTTGAAGCGGGGTTGTCCGTTAAAATTCCGTTCACTTGACTTGTAAAATTTCGTGGCAGTGGAGTTGACCAATGAAGAGCTACGTGCACGTGACTCGGAAAAAGTTCATTTAAATGAGGTTGTCCACGAAAGAGCACTGCACCAGACTTCAAGAACTCCGCTGAGAGGCAGCCATCAATGAAAAATTCCAGGCACAATACTGGCAAAACCTCCGCTGATATGGAGTTCTATGTAAAAAGCAGCCTGTTCACTGCTCGAGAAACTACAGTGAAGTCGAGTGTTCCCTGAAAGCTCCTGTCAGGCAACTGGTAAAACTCCATTGAAATACAGCATACCATGAAAACACCATACAGTCCCCTCTTAATAGTCCATCGAAATGGATTTCTCCATGAAAACTCTTTGCACCTACTCGTAATACTCCCTTGCGAGGGAGTTTTAGGGAGTTGTCCATGAAAACACCGTACACACGAGTCGTAAAAAGTACACCGAAATCAAGTTCTCCACGAAAACTCCGCGCAGGCGACTCGGAAAACGCCGCTGGAATGGAGTGTTGTCTCGTTGAAAACGCCGCGACCGCGTGCTTGGGCGCACGCGTGATTGGCTTAGGGCGCTGCTTGCTGAAAAAAATGCCACGTTTCACCGCTCTAAGCCAATCACGTAGTGGCCGGAGCGAGCAAGGGTTTGCAGGACAGTGACTAAATTAGAAGCAATGGCACCCTACCTTGAAACTTCATTTTTTCTTTTTTCTTTCTACCGAGTGACCTACCTTATCACGGAGGAAGGCCATCACAGACTCGGCTGCGCCTTCGCGTCTTCCCTCCCCCCATTCTCCCTCTTCCTCCTCTCTTTCCCCCACTTCCATTTCCCATGTCCCGTGACTCGAGCCGAAAACATTTCTTAATTAACCGGATGGCCTAATGCCACGTTTCTGTTTTCGCCTATGGAGCTCTCCGTGATTAGAATGAAGGCGCGCCTCCTGTAGCGGCGTTCCCGACGGTAAAAGCCATGCTTTTATTCAACGCATGCTGCTTGCTATAGTGAACTAGAACCAACCAACAACGTTCACTATACTGCTTGCTATTTGGGCATTCCCCGTGTAGTGGTTTAGCATTGTTAGATAGGAGGTGTATTTGTCCGCGCTACTGCACCCAGAATTGCTGTGATTGAACTAACAGCACACCACTGTATGTAGCCGCCTCTCGACTGCATACGCAGTTCTTATACATGCATGCCCGCGAACTGTTGCTGTTAGGGTTGTGGCGTAATGATTACTGTTGCGCTGTTACAGTTACGGTTATAAAGTTATTACTGCCCATTTGCGAGACACGTGCTGGCGTCAGACGTGGATGTAATGAATTCGCATTTTCACCCTGATTATAGCCACTTATTCGCCGCTTAGTACGTCCGCGTGCGCGCCGTTACTTTTACGACTGGATAATTTCATTTGCAGAAATTTGAGGATATTACAAAACGCCGCGTTAGGGGTGGAGATCGGCCGCGTCTGTCTATAAATGGAAAACGTGATCTAACATTTG
>JALIZH010022712.1:0-12437 GCA_030522465.1 Rhipicephalus appendiculatus
ACGGTCTCTTGGATGGCTGAATGATGTCGTCGCGTAGGATTTCATCACTTTGTTCCTTTACTGCCTCGTACTCGCGTAGAAACCCTGTACTGTACGGACCCTGACGGAGTGGTCTGGCACTTTCCTTTGTTGTGATGCGATGTTTTGCGACTGGAGTCTGCCGATTTTTTGACGACGACAAAGAGCAGCCCTTGAATTACAAGCCCAGGGTTTTGAGCTGTTCTTGCTTATTCTTAGAGTGGCTGGGATTGACGTCGAAAGCTGTTTCAGGAGCTTGGTTCGTCGCAGCAGGTTCGCAGAACCCGTGAGGGCGGAAGCATTCGTGGCTTCCACAATTTCGAAGCAGGCGACCTTTTGACGTAGGTGGCCTTTGTTCATGTGCTTGTGCTCGAAGCTGAAATTTGTGAGCATCACTGTTTCTTTCTCTCCCCGCAGCTCGTCTATTCCTCCTGCGACGCAGATCTCGCCTTCGTGGTTCCGTTCGGCTTGTGGCGTGTTCTCTAGATTTGGTCGCGGCGTTGTCGTCGGCAGCGGAGTATCTTCGGAATTTGGATGTACAGCAACGGCCCCTCCATTGGTTGCTGCCCTTAGTTTTCGAGATAAGAGCTCGCGGATCGGCTTCGAGTAGGGCCGCTGTACTGCCGTCCTTGCGGCGATATGTGGCAACCTGGCCGCGTCGAACGGGAAGGTCGTCGAGGGGGCGCACTTCGCTCCTGCCAGAAAGTCTGCGATTTCGCGTGGTCTTTCACCCTACTTTGGACGAGGCGCGTCGATGCGGAAACCACGTTGTCGCATCTCTCGGTACTGACAGCGGCGGTAGGCGTGACCGGTTTCGCACCAGTGGGCGGTGGTCAGGGGCGCGCCAACGTCGGTCTTCCTCGGGGGGCAGCGCTAGCCCAGGAGGTGGGCGGTATGGCGTTGGTGGCGACGGCGGCGGAGTCTAGAGGCGGAATTGCGGCTTCTTCACATGCGCGTGCATGGGGGGCGGGGGGGGTCTTTACGACGCGCTGGAGTAGCGTAGCTCGTAACTTCTAGTTGAAGCTGTGGTCCTTCGTAAATTCCCAACGATTACTGCACTTCTTCACGAACAATGTCGGTAATCGAGTTCAGTCGAGGCTGCGATTGCGGAAAAAATACTATAAAAGTCCTCCTTAACCTCAGATTCATGCTCATATATCAAAGTGGGGATATAGGAATGCAAGGAACTAAATATTAGCATTTGGCTAAAATCCACTCTCTGCTAATCACTGTCTTTTAGCCGCCGCCATGCCGTCGTAGTGGCTACGTTGTGATCATTCTTTCCTAGCGAAATTAGACAACTTACGTGCAAGTTCACAGCGTTGTCAGTCATGCGCTTGGAACCAGCTATAGCAAGTATGAGAACGAGACTACACGCTTCATTCCCCGGCAGTGCGAACCGCTAGCTTTATTTTGTATACTCAAGCAGCAAAAGTGTTGAATTGCCCCACAAAATTAGTAGGTCGGTAGCTTGGAATTCCTTACAGACAGGGCCAATGGTATTACATAGCACCGGCTTAGCCCTGTGAACTTTTCGCTATGTGTCGTTAATCAAATATATTCACGTAACTTAAACACTCGTTCAGCGAACTTCATGGAAGTGTTTTTAAGAAATCTTATTCGTACACAGCATGGAAACAGTTGACTGAGTATCAGATGCCTTATCAGGTAAACACCGATATTTTCTCTCAACTTGTGTAATTAACTATAATAAGTTAATTATATAGTAACTATAGTATAGTAACTATAGTACAGTATAGTAAGTTCATTACTATAGTAACTATAGTAAGTTAAAGACTACCTGCGGACAATGAAGAGACTTTGCATCAGTGACACGATCGCCGCCTCCACGACAATATACGGTAGCCATATAGGTGTTGTGTCAATAGTTTTTACACGAGAAGCGAACCCGCGTTTTTATTGTTTACACCTCTACAGTTTGCCATTTTAATACTAACACCACTAACTGTTTTTAGCCCTTTTGTTGATGGTTTTACCTTGTACACACTTTTTTGCGTTGTTTTCCCTTTTGAGTTTCCTTTTGTAACCATTTATGATGTTTGTAAAGAATATTGAAAATAAACTCTGTCATTTAGGGTATTTACAGAAACGCATAGCTTAAAGGAGAGATGTGAAAGAGAGCACATGGAAAAATAGAAAATAAGTTCACCTTTACAAAGGTGGCTTCGAACAATACTTTCGCACCTTACACAGAAATAACGTGACACCTGTCAAAATGCGTTATGCTGCTAGGCGCTCGTATGATGTGTCCACAAAAAATGATACAATTCGGATGTTTTAGAGACAAAATGTGATATGATCGTGAGGCACGTTGTAGTTGATTAATTTCTCCCACCAAGCTTCAACGAGCACCTAAATATCAGTAAGAACATTTCAACCCCGTTGAAATGTGGTCAGCGTGGCCGGGAAGCAACGAATGTTTTCTTTTGTTTGAGCATAGGTGTTTCGAAGAAGAGAATACCTTAAAATCAAATAGAACCAGCACTGTGCTTTGGCTCACTATTAGGGCTCTCGCTTGGTTTCCGTTGGTGCGTATCCCTCACAAAATGTATGCAATGACGGGTTTAGTCACCTTATGGCTGTGTAATGCGCTACCGTTTATGCAACAACAGAAGCGCAGTCCATCTTGCTCCAACTGACAAATACTTGCGTACTGACGCTCTTTTCAGATATGTGGACAGGAAAAATCAGACCAGAGGTTTCTGGGGTACCCATTAAATATATATGGCGCATTTCTCGAAGACAATACGTTCAACCGCGTCGCTTTTTCCGAGTACCACACAAGCGCACGGGATAAGGTCAGTACCCGAGTGTCGTATTTAAGTGTCAGCCTCGTTTTATTATGAGCGATAACTTCATGCGCAAAAAGCACTCTTCGCACCCACCCGTCAATATGGAAGAGAAAGGCCACTGGAAAACCTCGAAAGCGTTCCTTTGATATGACTGCGTGCAATCGGGGAAACAACGTCTTTTGTGAATAAGCGGTGGCTTTTCTTTTGTTATTTTCCTTTGCGCCACCACGCAATAGCTGTCTGGGTCTCAAGTGCATTGAAAATGTAACGTTGGGTGAGGCAGGGATCGTTTATTATTTTTTTTTTACACAGACCTCTGTTTTGAAGGACACTGACTATGCTGTAATGCATGAATTATTTTGCGCGTCACAACTTACTTGGTATTGTTAATTTTGTAATTGAGATTTCACAGGCTAATTTAGTTGGTCGCGTTCAATTAGACCAATAAGTCTTGCACCTCCTTAGCGGCTCTCGTGACAATATGTGCTTTGACAAATGCACGGCTATTGTAAAAGGCAATTAACTCGAGCTCACCTACTCCCTGAAAGCACCAAGGTCAGCCAGGATAACTTGACACAGAATGTATTGTAGGACGTATCGAGGATCAATGTAAGGGCATAGTTGCACACGTTGTAGCGAAAAAACAAAGCTCGATGCAGTTACCCCAGGTAACAAAACTATTTCACACAGTGGTCAGTTTTCCTCAGGTAAAAACTAAAAGTTACTCAACGAAACGCCGACTTCTATGTACCTTTTGTAAGATAATAAGTGTGGGTAGATACAATGAATAGAGTTGTGCTTCCCTGAGCTTGTTGGTTGCACATGGCGGGGAGGGTTAAGGGGGGTATGGTAGGGTAAACCCCCCAAAAAATCGAATTTGCAATTTTGACACCGAAAAATCCACTGCACTCTGAGGAACAAACCTGTGGAAGCCCGATGTCGAGCGGCCGCTCCAAGCGGTTTAAATGCCGCGCCGAAAGTGTGCGGCGCTCCCTGGCGTAAGCAGTACGCGCACATAAAACTTCGTTTTTCTCAAATTGCGGTTTTTATAAATTTCTCAACTTCAATGTACCTTTTCTCAAAAACTGTTGAATCGATTCCGACGAAACTTTGCATGCATGTGCTACGACAAGTTGGAAATAATCGGAACTAAAAAAAAGTGCCGGATTTTCTTAAAAGTAAAGCTGTAAAAAAATTACACAGCAGTGCGCACCATCTGTGGTTTTGTGAGTGCAGTAATTTTTTTTTTAGAAAAACTCTATAAGGGATGTCTTATTTTTTTAGTTCAGATATAACCTACAGTTCTCAAGAATAACGCGGCTTAATATCATTACATTCCTTTCGGTGGTTGCACAGAAAAGGTACATTGAATAATTGAACCACTTTAAAATTTGGGAGAGGGCCACAGGAAGGATAGGCAACTCAGGCATACAAAAAGGGTGTCACGTGATAGCCAGTGGCATTCTTTGTGAGCACGTGAACGTTTATGTGAATACTTGCAGCGGTTTCTAAAATATTACGTTAAAACTGACATATACCATTTGCCCTACCATACCACCTTAAAGCAAACTACTTGGACGAGGACAAAGAGACATAAGACACACCGCTGAACAAGCAACAGAACGTTTACTGAATGCTTTCTTCCGTATTTACAACAATTAGCCAATGAAGTGGTCACTGATTACCATATCGATCGTTACTGCGCGTGCGTATTTTTTTTCTTTTTCTGTTACTAGTATCCTTGGCGTACTGATACGTGATGGTCCACTTTCGTTTGTGACTGTGGTTTCTGGAAGTGACGACAAGCTGACGCGCGAAATTTTAGAAGCCATGGCCATTGACGAAAGTGGACCATCATGCATCAGTGCATCATCCATACTGCTAACAGAAAAAAAAAGATTTGTGCGCAGAAATAAGCAATTTAGTAACCAGTGGGGAATGCGTTCGCTAACAGCTGCTATAAATATGGAAGAAAACTTTCAATAAATGTTTAGTTGCTCGTACAGCGGTGCGTCGTATGTAGTTCTGTCCTCCAAGCAATTAGATGGAACCTTGCTCGCTATGTACAACCAAAAAAAAAAAAACGGCATCGCCAGGTTATGCCACTGCGTTGTGCAAACCTTTAAGGGACGCGAAACAGACGAGCGCTAAGAAACGGGGCCATAGACAAGACAAGAGGCACACAGGACAGGCGCTCAACTGTGCGCCTCTTGTCTATGTCCCCATTTCTTAGCGCTCGTCTGTTTCGCATCAAGTATGAACCAACTCGCCCAAGCACACATCTTGCTTTAAGGGACACTAAAGACTTGGCGCGGACAAATTAGCGTGGATTTTTCAAATACCCTTTCAGATACCTGGTAGCGTCTTGTCGCCGGTTGGCCGAAGTCAGTCAGGTCGCCCCTCCGCCATACATGTTACAAAATAAAACCAAGAAAAACTAATATGGTATGATACATTACACACACGAGGTTCCGGAAATGCACCTCAGCATCAGTCCATGGAAAGATGGCCCGCTCAAACAGGTGTCCATGATGTTAAGGATTTTTTTTTCAGCTTCAGCGATTTCCCGGGGTCCGTTTTTGTCGCCTCCCTTCTTCTCAATGTGTGCTTTGTTCGCGCTGGTCATCGTGTGTTTAGAAGACTACTATTCTGCTTAAAGAAAACTCTGAGGGTGGTTTATTTGTCGAAGTCACCGCGTTATTTTTGCGAATGGAAGAGAGCGCTTTCCACCAGGAGTTTGGGAGCCATCATAAGGCTGTGTGTTTAGGTGGACGCTAAAAAACCGTCTGAGTTTGAAGGCAAAGGCCTTAGCTGACTCATGAAGCGCGACGGTAATTGCGCCCGTCGCGGAAATTTGACCGTCGGCAACGGCGGCAGTGCGAATGATTAAAGAAAATCAAACAAGGCAAAAAAGCAGCCAACATGCCTAGTGGCTCCATGCGTCATGCAAGATGCTCAAGATTCACTAAAGCTCTAGGAAGAAAACAAGTTATTAAGAGTAAATAAAATCTAAACTAATTCAGGATAATTTAAATATTCAGATTAATCGAATTGAATTGAGGATATTGATGATGACGTAGATATAGTATAGTGGCGTTAAAGCAGTGCAACCATAAAGGCTTTCGCCGTAAAGTGCTTTTACCACACCACAAGGGACAGTGTGAATTTTATGTCTGTCATATTACCCACGTCCCGTACGCTCAATACGTACATTGTTTAGAGATTATCAACTGAGATTGAGACGCGTCGACTATGGGTGCAGTTGGGGTGCGATTTTACATAGTCGTTGGGCGGAAAACAGTGTGGGAAGAAAACTAGTGGACGCACAGTTTCTGAATTGTCCTCTACATTTGCGCGTGCACTGTTTTTTGCCTTTACAACATCTACTCAGGAAACGATGAGTCTAACCGATTGACACGTGTCCGTTCGCAGTTCTTCTCGGCGTCTGAAAGGTACGGCAGGCTCCACCACCGAAGCGTGTGGCTGCTGTTCAACGTTCACCTCGGGGACATCCGAGCCAGATGTGGCGCCGACGCCTTCGGAGTTATCAAATGGTTCTGTCGGGACTACAGAGGCTCTACCAGTTGCGGTGCCTAACCTGGCTTCCTGTCACCCGTTCGCACCTTGGCCTCGTGCAGGCGGCTGCGCTGTTTAGACAAGCGCCGCTATTTCACGTGTTTCTTCACCTTTATATTACATCTATTTCGGTAGCCATATTCACACAGCTGATAATCCTGAACCTGATTTTGTACACGACGAATCACCCAAGTTGCAGAATTGTTTTGATAAAGTTTTAATATCTATTGCATTTGCCTACGTTTCTGTGGCAATATTTCGTCAACCTTGACGTCACCGCTAGCATCACCACTCTGCTGCTGCGACTGCGTACGGCTGTGTTCGTAATACCTAAAAGTTGATGCGGTTTCAAGGGCGGTGTAAAAGAACCCGTGTAAGCGTAAATACAAGGTCGTTTATTGCAGCGCTTTCCGTAATGCCCAAATCATGGTTACATTGCTTTACCATCGTCAGATGGCGCCGAAATAAATTGTGTAGCAGCTGCGATGCCGTTATATATTACAGCAACTTATGGGAGCTGCCGAGGTGAATTCGGATGGGCAAGGCCGCTTATAGAACGCATGTTACAATGGTATTCCACCTCGTTTGCATCGTTTTTAGGGGCGAAGCTCCTTAGGGTGTGGGTCTGTCCCTCCTCTGTAGTTGTCGTAGTAGTAGTAGTAGTTGTAGTAGTTGTAGTAGTAGTAGTAGTAGTAGTAGTAGTAGTAGTAGTGGTAGTAGTAGGTAGGTAGGTAGCCACGTGTAGTGGAATGTACCAACTCCACGTGATAAAGATGACGATGACGCAGTATAGTGGAATGTACCCACTACACGTGATAACGATAAAGTATAAGCGCGTTCCAGTATAGTGGAATGTACCCACTACACGTGATAACGATGAAGTATAAGCGCGTTCCAGTATAGTGGATTGTACCCACTACACGTGATAACGATGACGCTGATGACCATGAAGTATAAGCGCGTTCCAGACCACACATTCTCTTTCTGCCATGGATGAAAACGATCGAGCTTCGCCCACTCATCATCATTCACTTCGCGGATATGGCGTGATTTTTAAATGCGAAGCATTTCTTAGCGAACTTCGGCGACTTTGAGCGTATCTATCTATCTATCTAGCTATCTATCTATCTAGCCGCCTACGACTTTGTGCTCTCCTGGCCGTATCGTTAATGGGATTTATACCAAATTTGGTATGGCATAACATGACTGTATGACGAACATAAATGGCTCGTCATATCATGAAAATCATGACTAACTTGTCATGAAAAGTATGGTTTTACCTGCCACGCTCATGGCGCGTTCGCGGCCGTTTCGTTAGCTTGATATACACCAAATTTGGGATTGAGTGACATGACTGTATGACGAACATAAATAACAGGTGGTAATGAACAACATGATTTGATTTACATGCCACGCTCATGGCACGCTCGCGGCCGTTTCGTTAGCTTGATAAACACCCAATTTGGCATTGAGTGAGGTGACTGTATGACGAACATAAATGACAAGTGGCAATATGGAAATCATGACATGTCATGAGCGACATGACTTGCATTCCACGCTCTTGGCGCGCTCGCGGTCCGTTTTGTTAGCTTGATATACACCAAATTTGGTATTGAGTGACATGACTGTATGACGAACATAAATGACAAGTGGTAATATGGAAATCATGACATGTCATGAGCGACATGACTTGCATTCCACGCTCATGGCGAGCTCGCGGCTGTTTCGTTAGCTTGATATACACCAAATTTGGTATTGAGTGACATGACTGTATGACAAACACAAATGAGAAGTGGTAATATGAAAATCATGACTTCTCATGAGCGACATGACTTGCATGCCACGCTCATGGCGCGCTCGCGGCCGTTTCGTTAGCTTGATATACACCAAACTTGGGTATTGAGTGACGTGACTGTATCACAAACATAAATGACAGGTCCTAACATGTAAAACATGACATGCAAATTATGTAAAGCATGATTTGCTCCTTCCTGGCTGCTTCGCATTACATCGATTCCCACAGTGCGTGGGATCTGCCGGCTTTTTTTTTTATTTTTGAGCTGCGGGTACGTCAGCAAATTTGAATCACCACCGTAGCAAGAGAAGAGAACGTAGATGACTGGTCAAAAGTTCCCAGGCCACGCTGCCATATGAATACTTGGAATAGTGGCCTGGGAACTTTTCCCGGACAACTGCAGCTTTGCGGTGTGTTTCCATTGTGATTCTGCTCGAGCAGGGTGTAATGTATCTGCCGAATCCGAAAGCTGTCATCACCATGAAACGGCACGTGCTCTCTTCGTCCTCTTCTTCGTTTACTGCTTCGCTCCTAGAACACGTGCGTCGATTTGTACGGCGGAGAATGCAATCACTCTGATGCAGTGGCGTAGCCAGGGGGTGGCACACCGGGCACGTGCCCCTCCCGAAATTTTTTTTCGCCATGGCATACAGAGCGAAAAATGCGGATTTCAAGGAGGTGCCCCTCCCGAAATCAAGGGGTGCCCCCCCCCCCGAAAAAAAATTTCTGGCTACGCCCCTGCTCTGATGGGCTAGAGAACAAGTACAGAGAGAGAAACAGAAATAGGAAAAATAAAAAATAAAAGTCAACCGAACGAGTACAGAGAGAGGAAAAGAAAAAAAGTGAAAAAAGATGGAAAGCGAAGAACGACATGGAGAGAGTAAGAAAATGCAGAAAGTAAAAGAAGACGGGAGAATGACTACACACAGAGAGAGAGAGAGAGAGAGACTAAGATAAAATGAAAGAGAAGGAGAGAAAAGAGAAACCGGCAAACGGCGGGAAGAAAGACACATGAAGAACTACAAAGAAGCGTACAGAAAATGAGGTAGAAAAGAAAAAGACGCCAAGCACAGCTATGTACACTCAGTGTTGGCGGTAACGCGTTACTCTTTTCGGCAATTTAGTAACTTACTCGTTACCATTTCGTTACTGTAACGGATAACGTACTTACGTTAACATTTTTTTCGGCAACGCGAGGTGTCACGGTTACTCGTTACTTTTCATTTTCATTATACCGAGACTCGTACATAAAACTCCTTCGTCTCGTCGGCGCCACTTTCCTAGAGCTATACTTACGTCGCGGCGGCAGACTGCTACCAGCGTGCCCGCTGTTCACAATTGAAGAGGCAAGTTTTCTGGGCTGCTTCTTTCGTCGAGTCAATCGTTGAATTTTCCAGTTGCTTGTGACGTTTTTATGGGCTTATTTGAATTTTTTCCATGAAATATAGTTGTTTTGGTGATCATCACGTTGATCAATAGCGTGTTTGTCGTTCACTGTGAGCGCGTTTGTCGATGGCTGAGTTGTTCATTGTTGAAGTGAACCATAAGTTAGGGGAATCAACAAATAACGTTAATCATGCAAGAGCAAACGTGCATTGAAACGAATGGAGTCTACCCAGGAGACAATGTTAAAAATTAAATGTTCCTCCTTTCGTATTTGCACATATTTTCGCTGTACAAAACAATAAGTGATTTTTTCAACTCCCCTTCGTATATGAGGGACATTTTTTTTACATTTTTTACATGGAAGATTTAATTAATTTGCTGCTGCTTTTGCTCTTCTTCACGAAAGACGTGCCACCATTTTTTTTATGCCAGGGTCCACCAAAACCTTCATGACGTATTTCCGTCACGGAAATGCGTAAGCAAAATAAACGCAACCAGACAGACAGACAGACAGACAGACAATGAACTTTATTATAGTCCTGAGGAGCGACTCGGAAGCCCTCTTAAGGGGGAGGAGCCGCCGCGGGCAGTTCCCACGTCGGGACGGGCAGGCCGTGCCTGACCGCCGCGTCGCGGGCCCTCTGGACGGCCCGTAGGTGAGCGGCGAGGTCGGAGCTCTCGAGCGCCTCCTCCCACTCTGCTTTCGCGGTGAGACGATCGTTGTCCCGTAACGAGGGACACCGCCAGAGCAAGTGTTCTAAAGTGCAGAAGGGGTCTCCACAATCCGGACAACCGGGCTCGTAGGAGTCCGCGTACCTGCTGACCTTGGCTAGGCTGGGATAGGACCCAGTTTTTGTAACATGCGAAGGGTGGAAGTCTGAGGCTTGGAGAGCTTGGGGTGAGGCGGGGGGATAGACCCTCCTGCTGAGGTTATAGTGCTTCGTGACCTCGTTAAATGTGTGGAGGGAGTCCTTGTAGAGCCCCGCCTCCGCACCCGCGAGCACCGTTTCCCCGGCGCGGTGGGTACGGGCGTGGGCCAGCTCGTTGGCGTTGGGAACGATGGGGGGAGACCCTAGGCCCATGTGGGCGGGGAACCAAGTGATGTCGTGGGGGCCGACGCTCCTGCCGCAAAGCAGGGAGGCCGCCTCCGCCGAGACCGAACTCGAGGCGAAGGCCCTGACCGCCGCCCGGGAATCCGTATAGATTTGTGGTCTGCTGCCGTCCTGGAGGGCGAGGGCCACCGCCACCTGCTCCGCCATTGCCGGAGACGAGCTACGCACCGACGCATCGTTAAGGAGGCTGCCCCTGTAATCTACCTAGGTCGCCACGAACCGGTCGGGCGAACCATATTGGGCGGCGTCGACGAACGCGACCAATTACGGATCACCGGCGACGGATTTGAGAAGCGCGGCCGCCTTGGCTCTTCGTCTGCCAACATTGTGTTGTGGATGCACGTTGTGCGGGATTGGCGAGGCCATGACGGCCTCCCGCGTCTGCGCATCGAGTTCGCACCGCCTCTCCCTGATGGCAGTGGGATTGCAGCCGAGGGCCTCCAAGACCCGCCTTCCCTCAGGCAAGAAGAGAGCCTGGCGACCTGGGCCGTCTGCTGTGCCTGGACAACCTCGTCTAGGGTGTTGTGGACTCCCAGCTGTATAAGCTTCTCCGTGCTGGCGCCTATGGGGATGCCGAGCACCTTTTTGATGCTCTTACGCGTCAGCGCTTCGAGCTTTGCGCTCTCGTATCCGTGACAGCGATGAGCGGCGGCCACGTACGTAACATGGCTCATTAGGAAGGCGTGGTACAACCTGAGAAGGTTTTCTTCCCCCAGCCCTCCGCGGCTGTTGGAGACCCTAGTGATGAACCTGACCATGCTGTCCGTTTTGGCGGCGATACGAGCGATCGTTTGTCCGTTACAACCGTTTGCCTCGATCAGCATACCGAGTACGCGGATGGCCTCAACTCTTGGCATGACCTGCCCGACGGCCGTGTGAATGGAGATGTCGACCTTCCCGAGAGGGACCTGTCCTTTGGGGATGCACCCCCTCCTTTTAGGGCAATACAAAAGGAGTTCGGACTTGGACGGGGATAGCCGGAGCCCCGTACCCTCCAAGAATTCCTCCGTGCAGCTCAATGCCGCCTGCAGGGATTCCTCGACTCTACCTTCACTGCCGCCGTCGCACCACACCATTATGTCATCGGCGTAGATAGCGTGATTAGCGCCGTCAACTCTAGAGAGACAGGAGGAGAGGCCGCGCATGGCGACGTTGAAGAGAAGCGGCGAGATTACCGACACCTGAGGAGTGCCCCTCGCCCCCCAGCTCAAAGGGATCAGACGTCTCATCGCCAACCTTGACGGTGGCGCGCCTGCCCCGAAAGAACGAAGTGACGAACCCGTGAAGCTTGCACCCAAGGCCCATGTCCGAAATGGAATCGAGGACGTGGCTATGCAAAATCTTATCGAAGGCCTTTTCGAGATCCAGCGCCAGGATACCCCTGACATCTCTGGTGTTGCTATCAATGATCTGGTGCTTAATGAGCTTCATGACGTCCTGGGTGCACAAGGACGGGTGAAAGCCCATCATGTTGTAGGGGTGAGTTCCGCGATATACCTAGATATCCGGTTGTGGATGACGTGTCCCGCCACTTTTCCCACGCACGAAGTGAGCGAGATTGGTCGCAGGTTGTTTACACCGGGGGTTCGACCTGGCTTCGGTATGAGAACTACTGACGCTATCTTCCAATCGGCCGGGACGTCACCCGTGTCCCACACGCGATTGATCTCTTCTGTTAAAGTGGCGACGGCCTTGTCATCCACATTGCATTGCGAAGCAGCCTGTTCGAAATCCCGT
>JALIZH010022713.1:0-15366 GCA_030522465.1 Rhipicephalus appendiculatus
CAGCCTGTTCGAAATCCCGTCCGGCCCCGGGGCCTATCGGCCGTTTAAGGGGGAGATGCGAGTCGAAAAACGCGTTTTTTTTTTCAAAAATTACATATTTTCGTTTTTTATTTGATTTCACAAGTTTAGTTTCTCCATTTTCACGACAAAAAAACTGAAGACTGTAATTAAACTCGAAGTAGGTCAAAATCGCTTTTAAAGAGCGCAGGGTGGCTACTAAAAATCTAAGAAGTCGTGATTGTCTGGAGTCCCCTGGAAATTGCCACCTGGCTGCTTGCCATTGCATTTCGCATGAGGGGGTTCACTAAAGTCACATGCTCAAAATAACCATGATTGCCAAGCTCTCATGATGGAATAAATCATCTTAAATGACAAATCTTTTCGGCATAGATGAGCTTTCACTTATACCTTTAAATGCGTTTTTCTCAAGATACAATTCTGGGCAACTTCATGAGATTTTACATCATGTTTTTGGTACTTCTTATAGCCAGATCGGGATGAACTTTTGCCCACATATTTCTTAACATGTGCAGAGTGCAAGTATCTACTTTAAAAATTGATATCGCCTCATATAATTATTACGAACATAAAATAAACAATTAGTATGGTCTGAGCATTAAGGCTTCTCACATTACAATTTTTTTTGCCATTAAAATGTCTTATACGCGCTTTCTTGATAGTTATTTGCATTCTGCAGATAATGTGGAGCAATATGAGCCAATAATGGCTCAGAACGATAAACATTTACTGGCAAGAGAAGAGTCTACAAAAAAACTCTATTTTACGCATTGTCGTGGCACAAAACGAAAACTGTACAACTTACTATAAAACTAATTACATATTTGAAATCAGCATGAAATCCTATATATACAGCAAAAATTTCACTGCCTTAGGCTACAGATTAACGCAACTTTTTTTTCCGAATCGCATCTCCCCTTAAGCGGAAAAGTGCTTCCCAGGCCTCGTTTTTCGAGAAAGGAGCGTCGAGGCCCTCCTCTGGAGGCCCCTGTATCGCGGGTAGTCCGCGTCACTTGAGGGGGCCCATGGGTAGGTATCTGTCGGCCAACGACCGGAGAATTTCGGTTGCCGTAGAGCCCTCCCGCTTGGCTTCGTGCAAAACCCTATCCATAGCTAGTGTCTGGTTAGACCTGGAGGCCGACTCCCCTAGTAAATGCTTCAGGAGATTCCACTTGCCTCCCGTGCGCATTTGCCTGTCGACCGAATTACAAAGCTCGTCTCACTACTGCTTAGCAAGCGAGTGACAGTGTTCCTCAATGGTGCGATTGAGTTCGGCTATCTTTTTGCGGAGTCTACGATTCAGTGGTTGCCCCTTCCACCTGGCCAGGAGTGCAGCCTTGGCCTCAAGGAGGTAGGCGAGATGGCTATCCATCCTGTCCACCTTGAGGTCCGTGCGGACTGCCTTGGTGGCGGACTCCACGTCCATTTTCAATTCCGACAACCAGTCTTTGAACTCTGTGGGATCCGCTGTCTTTCCGTCCCTGATTTTGCGAAAGAGGTCCCAATCCGTAACCCTAACTTCGCAAGGGTGCCTGCTCGACACCTCGAAGGAGATGGCCAGGACGAAATGATCCCTACCCAAGTTCTCGTGCAGGTTAGGCCACGAGGTTGGCCTTACCTCCTTGACGAAGGTAAGGTCCGGCGTTGAGTCCCTAGTGATCGAAGTGCCCGTTCTAGTGGGGGAAAAGAGTACGAGCGCGTGATCGGCCGCCGTTTGCCAGAGGCCACCCCCTTCGCGGTCGAGGATGGATAGCCCCACTCGCAATGAGGGGCGTTGAAGTCGCCCTCCGCCAGCGGCGCGGCCTTCGCCACGAGAGACGCAAAGCGGTGTCTGTGGCCCCTGGGGGGGAACTGTATATGTTAAGAATAAAGATGCTGGATTTGAGCCAGGCGTTGGGAATGACCTCAATTAACGAATTCTCGACCTTGCTGTGGTCCACGTGCATGGGATGTACTACAAAGAACATCGCTTGGACGCGAGGAAGCCAATGACCCCTCGTGCTGTCGCCAAATACCGAGTGAGACCCGTAACCCTGCAGCGAAACTACCTCCCTGAGAGTTTCCTCTAGTAAAATGGCATGCGGCTTACGCTCGCGGGGAACGAACAAACTGCTGCAGGGTCGCCTTTTTTCGGTAGGAACCCGGAGCAGTTCCATTGTCAGATTAAGAACCTGTTATTCTCACCCGCCATGTTTGGAGCTTTTGCTTGGCCTTTCATATGGTGAACCGCGTCTAAAACCATCCGCTTCTGAGGGTAGACCACTTCTGGCCGCGCCCGAGAACCCGGGTTAGGTCTCCGAGACCAACCCTAGTTTCGAGAGTGTCGACCCTGTTCGTGAGAGCAGTCACCGTTTGTACTAAGGTCATGACCGCGCCTTGGAGGCTATTTACCGATTCCCTAACATCCTTCATGGAGTTCGTAATCTCGCTCTTGAATTCCTCAAGATCCCGTTCTCCCTCAACGGGGGCCACAAGGGCCCGCTTCTTGGAGGACCGTATCAGCGCCGATGCCTCTGCGGGGAGCTCGCTTGGGGTCGGCGTGGACGAATGCGATTTGCGAAAAGACGAATTGAGCCCTTAGCTGCTCCTACGCGGCTCTGAGCTGCGCGTTTTCCTGCTCCAACTGCGCGATTCTGCGATTGCTCTGCACTGGCGGCGAACCCTTCGTTACCTTAGGAGGCTTCTGATCGACTCGATCAGCCCAGGTGGTTCTTTGGTCCGGATTTTCGAGGGAGAGTGCCTGCTAGAGCAAGAGCGCCCACTGGAGCGGGAGCGTCCACGGGACCGGCTCCGGCGGCCGGCCGGCGTGGCGGAGCGCCCTCTCGAGGGCGCCCTCGACACACTCGGATCATGACCTTGGCAGGTGGACCATAGGCTGGACGCCACTGGCGTCGCAGGTGTTTCTGTGGCGCGTTTCCGCTGCCTCCTCCTGCGGCGGACGAAGTAGGGCACTTGGAAGCGTTGCTTGCAGGTCTTGTCCGCAGTGAGATGAGGCCCCCCCAAAGAGGGCGCACTTGGGCGAGCACTCGTGGTCTTCCGCGGGAGACGCGGTTCCGCATCCCCTGCCAATCGTGTTCTCCGGAGCCGGGCACACGTCGGCACGGTGACCCAGCCTTCCGCAGGCGTGGCAAACGTCCGTCTGGCGTCTGTACAGCGTACAGCGAAGCATGCTGGCGCCGCACATGACATAATTCGGCACTTTGAGTCCGTCGAAAAGAACGATGATCGTAGTAGTGTCCTTGATGCGTTTCACTTCGAGGGGATTTCGGGTTGCTCGGTTCGACAATCATGTCGCGCAGCTGATTGTGATCAAAGTCGAGGTCGACGCCCCGCACTATCCCTTTGCATGTGTTATCCGGTGCCGCGAGGTAGGAGTTGACTTCGTATCGGGCGGTCCCCACGAGTAAAGCTTCCACTCGCGTACGCGCGGGCGTTCTTCTCTGTCGGCTTGCCAATGACAAAGATATTTTGAACCACGTTGGCGCAGACGATGTCCTCTTCCGTCTCGGCAGGAGCGACTTGAGCCGCCATTGCAAGGGATTGTGTCACCTTGATCTGGCTTACCCTCCTGACGTCCGTCCCACCCCTGGGGCGGACGATGATCCTAAAGTGCTCCCTCGGTAGGTGGGGGAGCCTAGAGGCCGCCGCGAGGCGTTTCTTGACGACGCCGGTGGCGGGGGTAAACGGGACCCGCCGCGTTGCGTCGAACTTGCCCGGTCGCTGACGCCGGGCTGGCTATGCGACTTGCGCTTAGAAATGGCCGTGGTCCATCCGGATCCCACGCACTCATTGGGGTTGATGTCCTCCCCCTCGACCGTCACATGCATGGACATTCTTGGGAGTAGCGAGCACACGGCGGCGTCCGAGAGCTAGGCCTCGACGCGCCTAACAACCGTGCTTCAGGGCCGGAGGGAAGTCCTGAAAAATGGAGAAAATACCACCCACCGACACAAACTTGGTGTCGGCATGGTCCTCTAGACGAACTGCGTCGAATGGTGTGAGAACTCGCCGAAGATGAGACTTGTTTCTGGCCGAAAACATTTACAGAAGCGGGAGCCGATGTTCGCGCGTCCGCACTAGTCGGCGCCCCCAGCGTTCCTCCAACGCAACCAGACGGCAAAAAAAAAAATGTTCCGTTGCTCGGAGTCGACCCCACGGCCTCTAAGTGCTCGAGCGATGGCTGGCGGGCGTCTAATCGACTACGCCGTCGCCAAAGCCATCTAGGCAGCTACGCGAACGCGCCTTTCGTCTCTCATAGTGTCCTTGTTCGCAGGGTGGCGTCGCTATAGTGCCTACACTCTAAGGCAAAATTACCCGAAAGAGGAGTAACGGAGCCCAATAGGCGCGCGCGATGAACGGATAGAACGTTGAGGAGTAACCACAGAGGGTTGCGTGCCGTCTGCAAACCAGTTAGTCTCCAAAGGGATGAACCGCGCGGGAGGTGCAGGCCATGTGCAGGGATCAGTGGCGTAGCCAAAGGGGGGGGAGGGGGGGGTTCCCGAAATTTTTCAATTTTGCTTGCGTATATATGCACGCACACATACAAACGCACGCACGAACATACATAAAGTATGGTTGAACCCCCCCCCCCCCCCGAACAAAATTTCTGGCTACGCTACTGGCAGAGATACGTCACATGTGCAAACCGTTGTCAAGGGACTAACCGTCGTCCTCGCCTGTGCTTTGTGACTGCCTGGAAATCGGCTGCCATTGCTGTCGGCCGCCCGGACGCTCGCTCATCGAGTGTTCGCCGCGGTGATCAGCTGCGGGCTCGCGATATTGGCAATATTGGGCAGAGGCCTCACCGCCGCGGTGCGACTCGTCCATAACGCATTTGCGGTTGGCGGCAACGAGCTTGGTTGTATGTCTCGCGCTTGAAGTGCACCGGCAGCTGGCGGGGACTTTAGCTAACGAGCCACAGAGTTCCGAAGCTGTGCTTCGGAACTCTGTGGAAATTAGTCGCCATTACCGTTGGCTTCCCCGTGACTCAATCGCAAGCAGCTCGGCCTCGGCGCCGTTGTGGAGGCGACCCCGCGTTCGCTCGCTGTACTCTGCCGCTCGCTCGAGAAACTAAGTGGAAATTTATCGCCATTATGGTCGTCTTCATCTGCGCTCGCTCGGAAGCAGCTTTGCGCCGTTCGTGGCGGCGGCCCCGCGTTCGCTCGCTGGACTCTGCCGCTCGCTCGAGGAACTTCGTTGCAATTGGTCGCCATTACCGTCGACTTCCTCGGGGCGCACTCGTAAGCAGCTCGGTGGCGGCCCTGCGTTCGCTCGCTCTTAGGTTGTAGGTTCGCTGGCGGCGGAAGCTATGCTTTCGGCCCCGCGTTCGCTTGCTCGAGCAATACGACGTCGCTCGCAGAGAACTCGCCGACTCGTTGGCGGCAAGGCGGTTCGCGGTGCCTCGGCGTGATGGCTGCGGCTGTTGCGCTATGTGGCTCGAAATGCGTCTTTGATGATGTATGACATCACGGTGAAATTATTTGCATGCCATATTTTAGACGACCGTTTCTATTTCACCTTGTACGTACTTGCCATGTACGTGCATCTTCGTACTTTCTCTCACGTGGGCCTAACTATTTGCCATCTTTTTTGTGCAGCAGTTTTCCACAACGTGCTGTGTGCGCTGGTGCGTGCAGCGCCAGTCATCTATCGCTTCCGTTGGAGCAGCTTCACAAAGAGGCTGTAGGAGATAGGACAACGCGGCTGGACCTGTATTTCACATTTCACAGTGAATTCACCGAAATAATGCAGAAACTTTATATGTAGAAAAATAAAACAGTTGATTGTCTAACTTTTGTCTTTCGTTTTTGCATTGACTGCGAAAGCAGTGAAACACGCATGACTAAATATTTTTTTGCGTGTTGTTTTCCGCGCCATTTGTTGCTCACTGCGGAGAAAAACACACGAAAAACGTATTAAGCCTTGCGGAGAGTAACTGTCGAAAATTATCCTGGGGGATTAACGTATTATTTGAACTGGGGATAAAAAAGTAGATACGAGTGGAGTATTTGAGTGGATCGATCATCGTTCGTCCGGCGAGGTGCAACTCTGGGGACTAACGGTTGCCCTGTAAGGTGTAAATGTGAGGACTAAATGTTAGCCCATTGAGGGGACTAACTGTTAGACCCGGTGCCATTAGTCCTTAAAGGGACTAATGGTTGTGGCGGCCTCATTGGTCCCCAAAGGGACGAACCACACAACCTTTTAACACCCTTTTGCCTTAGAGTGTGGAATATACTGGCTAGTGTACAATTCGCTAGCTCTTTTCAATTGAGTTGAGTGGCACCGATTTGGATAAATGCCCTCGGTGGCCACCAGGGGCGCTGCCAAGCGGGTGGGTGGGATATAAAACTGAAAATAAGAACCTAGAATCAAACATTGGCAGCTCGTATTTAAATGAGAAACAAATAACAAATATAGCCGCAAGAGTCGAGGAAAAAGTAGATGAACTACCAGGCAAAGACTGGAAGTATAGTGAGCTGCTACATGTAATAACGAAAGAAATAGAAAAAGAGAAGAAAAACTATTTCTTGGAAAGGAAAGAGAAAGCCAAAAAAGTTGGTGGGACAAAGAAATCCAGGATGCGATCGAGAAGCGACGTGAGGCATCACGGCAGCACAGACAGGAAAAAAAAGGAGAAGCGGCCACAGGATGAAGTCAACCAAGTATGGGAAATATATTTAGAGCAAAAATCCATTGTGCAGAAATTAGTCGAGGCAAAAATTAAAGGCGAAAGTGAACGCTGGATGACAGAGATTCGCGAAAAGAAGAAGGCCGCGCCTAGGATATTTTGGAGCCACCTAAAAGCGCTAGGTAGGAAGTCTGTCACAATGCAACAACATATGGTAGATGAAGGAGGAAATCAATTGGAAGGGTATGAAGCGCTAGGTTACATCCGAAAGGTAACAGCCGATTCGTTTAAAAAGGTCGCGCAGGGGATTCCCCCGGTGAGTAAAAGTATGCAGAAGAGTACAACCGAAGAAGATGTAGTACTTGGGATGTAGTACTTGGGAAGCGCACTACTCCGGGCTTAGATGGGGTTCCCGTCAGCCTCATTAACGAACTAGGACATAGCACTAAAGAAGCAGTGCTGAAAGCTGTAGAAAAGTGCTTACAGGAGAGGGAAATACCAGACAGTTGGCGAAAAAGTACAATGAACTTAATCTATAAAGGCAGGGGAGAAAAGGATAACATTCGCTCGTATAGACCGCTAACCATTACATCGGTGCTATACCGGTTGGCGATGCAGGCAGTAAAATTAAAAATAGAAACGTGGGTAGAGCAGAATGAAATTTTGGGAGAACTCCACAATGGATTCCGAATCGACAGGCGGTTAGACGATAACCTGTTTGTTCTTACACAGTGTATAGAAATATCAAAAATAGAAAACAGGCCCTTATACGTAGCTTATCTAGACATCACCGGGGCATATGACAACGTTAATCAGGAAATTTTGTGGGATATATTGAAGGAAGTGGGCATAGGTGACGACTGTATACAGCTTTTGAGGGAAATATACCGAGAAAATACAGTTTTCGTAGAATGGGAAGGAATAAGCAGCAAGGACAGCGTTGACATTAGCAAGGGGCTGAGACAGGGATGTCCTTTGTCCCCGCTGTTATTCATGCTGTACATGGTGAGGATGGAAAAAGCGCTGGAAGGTAGCAACATTGGATTTAATCTGTCACACAAACAGGCAGGCGCGATGGTTGAGCGGAAGCTTCCAGGTCTATTTTATGCTGACGATATTGTCTTATTTGCGGACAGTCAAGATGATATACAGCGGCTGGCAGATATACGCGGAAGGGAAGGCGAGGCTCTAGGAGTAGGTTTTAGTGCAACAAAATGTGGATTGATGGTATTCAATGATCACGAAGACCATGCGGTCTTAATACAGGGCCAAGAAATACCGAGGGTAAGTGAGTACAAGTACCTCGGAGTGTGGGTAAATGAGGGGGGGATAGATATATGGAGGTACAAGAGAAAGCATCGGTAACAAAGGGAAAGAGGAATGCTGCAATCATGAAGCACAGAGCGTTATGGGGATACAATAGGTACGAGGTGCTTCGAGGGCTGTGGAAGGGGTGTGATGGTTCCGGGGCTTACATTTGGGAACTCAGTGGTGTGCATGAAGCCAGAGGTGCAATAGGAATGGATGTAAATCAAAGGACTGTGGGACGCCTCGCGTTGGGCGCTCACGGGAAGACGACAAATGAGGCTGTAAAGGGTGATATGGGATGGACAGGTTTTGAAGTGAGGGAAGCTCAGAGCAAAATTAGATTTGAAGAGAGGCTCAGGAAAATGAAGGAGAGTAGATGGGCAGGGAAGGTTTTCAGGTATTTGTATAGAAAAAGCGTCGACACGCAGTGGAGAAAAAGAACTAGGAGGCTCATCAGTAAATATACGGCTAGCAGTGTGGGCGACATGGCAACAAGGAGCATTAAGCGAAAAGTCAGAGAGGCGGAGAGGACTTATTGGATGACAGCGATGGAAAAGTAGCCGGCTCTCAGTGACTACCGAAAGGGAAAAAACGAAAAATTACACCATCTCCCGCTAAAGGGAACCATGTGTAGATGTGAAGCAGCGGGCGCTAACGCTTACACTGGCGGTGGCGTTGACGCTGGCCCCTATCGCAGCGTTGCGCAGGAGAGAAAACTGGAGGAGGCGCAAAGCACGCAGTGATGGAGCGGTGTTTCCTACTGGAACATGCCAATCGCTGCTAATGGGCAATGAGAGACAGAAGACTCCGACTGGACACAGAGACCCGCACTCCGCTTTTAGTTAACGCGCACGCTGCGAATTTTTATTGTTCAACAACGCACAGGAGAAATCTTCCACCGGCACCACCTTGGAGGTCAAGATCCATTGCCATATATACGGGATGGCCAGTGAACGGTTGTGCAGCGCGAGCAGTCGGTTTTTTCAACCAAGAAACTCGCTAGCAGACGCTGCCTGCGTCGGCGTCGCGAGGCGAGAGAGGGGGAAGCGGAGGAGAGGAGAGAGAGGGGATGACACGCATGCGCAGTGGGGAGTGTGAACGCCGTGGGCAGGGATGCGTAGAGGAGAGAGGGGGGGAGCGTAGGAGAGGAGAGAGAGGGGGGGGGACGCGCATGCGCAGGGGGAGTTAGACGCCGCGGGCAGGGATGGAGAGAGGGGGGGAGGGTAAGAGGCGAGAGAGGGAAGGGAGGCGCATGCGCAGTGAGGGTGTGGTTGCCGTGGGGAGGGATGCCTAGAGGAGAGAGAGGGGGAGAGAAGGTTTTTTATTTTTATTTTTTTCTTTAACTGTTTGCGCATGCGCAGTAAGGGTGGGCACGCGGCACACCACCACCACCACCACCACCACCGGATTAAGCTTCGCCATAAGATGCTTCACATCTAATAAGGAGGGAGAGGTTTTATGATAATTCAAGGGGAAGCGCTTTACTGTTTGAAGCAAGGTCGGGTTGCCTTAGAACGCTTAGCTATAAAGCGAGATTCTGTAACGAAGAAGAACAATGTACATGCTGTGGGGGAACTAAGGAAACGCTGGAACATGTACTGATTGAATCTGGCGATATCCACCCAGATATACGTGTGGGCACGAGTCTACATGAAGCCTTGGGTTTTAAGGACAACAATGGAAAGCTGAACACGTCCGCGATAGAAATAAGTAAGAGACGGTTAGAGTATTGGTGGCAGAAAAGTAGAGATAAAGGACAAAAATGAAGAATGGGGAAAAATAAGGTCATTCTGCCTTAAGAGGCAGAGAGATGGACCGTGAATTTATATTTTTCTTTGCTATAATAACATAGATTTAATCAGTGTAGATAAGGCATTAGGCCATCATAAAAAGAAAGTTTTTTTTCGACCCTGGTGGCAGACATGTCACCGCCCCGTTATAAGGGGACGCTCATAGCATCCATCCATCCATCCGTGCCGACATATGGCGTGGTCTGCTCCGCACAGCAGATTTGCAGAGGATGCATCGATTGATCTGTTCGTGTTTTCAGTGTTATTACCGGGTTGTGTGTTTGTAGTTCATGTCGTGAAAGGGTGATTTAGTGGTTGTCGCTTTTCTGTGCCTGTCACTGCGGGAACTATGAAGTGAATCTAAGAGAATGTCCAAGCCAAAGCGACATAAGGAAATGATTTATTTCGTACCGTTCTGCACAACTGGTTACCGCTCAGAGACAGCGCATAATATCCTTATTCGCGGTCACATCTGATGAAGATGGGACAGAAGAATAAAGAGGGTGGACAGGCGACTGACACCAGCTGCTGTGGTTTGAGAAAAACTTTTGACGGGAGTTGCATAGAGCGTCCGCCCGCCATCACCGTGACCCCGCGACAAACCACTCCTTAAAGCTCATGCGGTACCCACAATATTTCCTGAATATTCTTAGCAAATTGTGCGCGAAGTACCATCAAAACGACCAAAAGAAATTGGTCCCTGTAGACATTTCAGCAGAGTGCGCGTCGACTCGGCCTGCCTCCGAAGCGAGATCGACGTTGAAGGATCTTGTCTCCTAACTTGAAGAGTGCACCGCACTCTGTGGATCCGAAATAGCTAGCGCGCACAATGCCCTACTGAAAGTCGTCATCCATTCTCTGACTTCCCTATTCCTGTCGATTGGCTGAAAGTGTCGTCCCTGACACCAGGAACGGTAGCTTGCGCTTATTGTGAAAGTGAAGCGAATAACCAAAATATAAGACGGTGGCGCAAAAATGGGAGCGCAGGAGAGGAGAGAGAGAGGGGGGGGGACGCGCATGCGCAGTGGGGAGTGTGGACGCCGCGGGCAGGGATACCTAGAGGAGAGAGGGGGAGCGTAGGAGAGGAGAGAGAGGGGGGGACTGACCTTGCACCCCCCTACAAAGTCGCAGCGACCCCCCCCCCCTCTCTCTATTACGTCAACGTATGGGGCTGACTTCGCGCCCCGTCTCTTTGGTGACTAAGGGTACTTCTCGCTTCCTCTTTCTCTCACTATCTTGCTTACTTTCTTTTTTTTGTCTTTCGTTCTCTCTTTTTCTCTCTTTTTTCTTTCTATACTTAGCTTCGCTTTCTTCCCTCCTCCTCGTCACAATCAATTCCCTTTCCCACTCATTTTCATACTTGAGTATGCAAGGCTATACGGCGAAGAAATCCCCCCCCCCCCCCCTGGAATTTCTCTCCTCCTCTGCGCCGCTGCCATAGTAGATCTGTGTTATAATTCTTCTTCAGCTAAACATAAGTTCATCTCGATGTAGTGTTGCCTTTTGTATACGTCTTAGTGTTATGTTTATATAAAATATTTGTTAATAAAAGCTATGTTTCCTAAACTTCTTAATGTTGTTAATTAAGATAGAATCTGCATGAGTTTGCTTTATGTACACGGAACACTAGCAGCCACCTTTACAACTAGGACAATAGAACATTGTCACGGGCATCACACCAGTAAGGGTATGGTGACGAAGTTTCTAGCCACGCTAGCTGGGGTGAAAATGGCTACTGCCCTTCCCCCCGTCCAAAAGCCGCAACAGCGATTCCCCTCTCCCACACGTTAACACAGCCGGGTAGCAACCTCCAAGACAAAATTCTGCCTAGGCCTATTACCTACATTGTCATTATTGTACTTCATTAACATAAAGTAGCCTGAGTTTTCTTCACCGAAAAAAAATCAGAAAGCATCGTTACAGTACAAGTTATATTTTCCCTTTGCCTGCGTTGAACCAGCGCAGTTCGACGTTCGAAGATGAGCCGTACTAGTATAAGCTTTGCACTGAAGCGAAAAGCCCTAAGTAAGCGTATTTTAATAAACGCAAGCCCTTAAACCTCTGGTCACTTTTTGACATGAGAGCTGAGCAACAGCTGCGGTTTAATAGGAACAAAACCTGCAACGTGGTGATGCTTTGGAAACACGGCGGGCTATGAGCAGCGGGCGGCGCCGCGACACCCATACGCGCTGCAGTGCTCCGAGCGGCAGCCGCCGGCATTCATCCAATCTGGTGACAACTAGAAGGCCGCGGACGGCACACTAGCCAGTATATTGCCAGGTTTCTTATTTTCCCTTTTTGCTGTATTCGGTTTTCGCCCATAAAGACTGTCAGCAATGCTCAGCGCAAACCACGCCTCTTTGTTCGAGAAGCTTCGCGATTATTAAATGCGAAGCATTTCTTAGCGAACTTCGGCGAGTTTGAGCGTATCTATCTATCTGACTATCTATCTAGCCGCCTACGACTTCGAGCTCTCCTGGCCGTATCGTTAATGGGATTTATACCAAAATTGGTATGGCGTAACATGACTGTATGACGAACATGATTGACTGTTCATATCATGAAAATCATGACTAACTAGTCATGAAAAGTATGATTCACACGCCATGGCCGTAGTGCTCCTAAGGCCGTTTTCTTAATTAGATATGCCCAAAAATTGGTACGATGAGACATTTGTGCATGACCAACATAAATGACAGGTGGTAATATGAAAATCATGACATGCACGTCATCTACAACATGATTTACATGCCACGCTCATGGCGCGCTGACAGTCGTTTCGCTAGCTTGATATACACCAAATTTGGTATTGTGCGACGTGACTGTATGACGAACATAAATGCCAAGTGGTCATACAGAAATCATGACTTGTCATGTGCGACATGACTTGCATGCCACGCTCATGGCGCGCTCGCGGCCGTTTCGTTAGCTTGATATACGCCAAATTTGGTATTGCGTGACGTGACTGTATGACGAACATAAATGCCAAGTGGTAATACGGAAATCATGACATGACATGTGCAACATGACTAGCATGCTACGCTCATGACACGCTCGCGGCCGTTTCGCTAGCTTGATATACACCAAATTTGGTATTGCGTGACGTGACTGTATGACGAACATAAATGCCGAGTGGTAATATGGAAATCATGATGTGTCATGTGCAACATGACTTGCCTGCCACGCTCATGAGACTCTCGCGGCCGTTTCGCTAGCTTGGTGTACACCAAATTTGGTATTGCGTGACGTGACTGTATGACGAACATAAATGCTGAGTGGTAATATGGAAATCATGATATGTCATGTGCAACATGACTTGCCTGCCACGCTCATGACACGCTCGCGGCTGTTTCGCTCGCTTGATATACACCAAATTTGGTATTGCGTGACGTGACTGTATGACGAACATAAATGCCGAGTGGTAATATGGAAATCATGATATGTCATGTGCAACATGACTTGCCTGCCACGCTCATGACACTCTAGCGGCCGTTTCGCTAGCTTGGTGTACACCAAATTTGGTATTGCGTGACGTGACTGTATGACGAACATAAATGCCGAGTGGTAATATGGAAATCATGATATGTCATGTGCAACATGACTTGCCTGCCACGCTCATGACACGCTCGCGGCTGTTTCGCTCGCTTGATATACACCAAATTTGGTATTGCGTGACGTGACTGTATGACGAACATAAATGCCGAGTGGTAATATGGAAATCATGATGTGTCATGTGCAACATGACTTGCCCGCCACGCTCATGAGACTCTCGCGGCCGTTTCGCTAGCTTGGTGTACACCAAATTTGGTATTGCGTGACGTGACTGTATGACGAACATAAATGCTGAGTGGTAATATGGAAATCATGATATGTCATGTGCAACATGACTTGCCTGCCACGCTCATGACACGCTCGCGGCTGTTTCGCTCGCTTGATATACACCAAATTTGGTATTGCGTGACGTGACTGTATGACGAACATAAATGCCGAGTGGTAATATGGAAATCATGATATGTCATGTGCAACATGACTTGCCTGCCACGCTCATGACACTCTAGCGGCCGTTTCGCTAGCTTGGTGTACACCAAATTTGGTATTGCGTGACGTGACTGTATGACGAACATAAATGCCGAGTGGTAATATGGAAATCATGATATGTCATGTGCAACATGACTTGCCTGCCACGCTCATGACACGCTCGCGGCTGTTTCGCTCGCTTGATATACACCAAATTTGGTATTGCGTGACGTGACTGTATGACGAACATAAATGCCGAGTGGTAATATGGAAATAATGATATGTCATGTGCAACATGACTTGCCTGCCACGCGCATGACACTCTCGCGGCTGTTTCGCTAGCTTGGTGAACACCAAATTTGGTATTGCGTGACGTGACTGCATGACGAACCTAAATGCCAAGTGGTCATACCGAAATCATGACATGTCATGTGCAACATGGCTTTAATGCCACGCTCATGACACGCTCGCGGCCGTTTCGCTAGCTTGATATACACCAAATTTGGTAATGCGTGACGTGACTGTATGGCGAACATAAATGACAAGCGGTAATATGGAAATCATGATATGCATGTCATCTACATTGCCCTTTACAGGCCACGCTCATGGTGCGCTTGCGTCCAGTTCGCTAGCTTGATATACACCAAAATTAGTATTGCGCTACGTGACTGCATGACGAACATAAATGAGAGGTCCTAACATGTAAATCATGGCATGCATATTATGTCCAGCACGATTTGCCCCTTGCTGGCTGCTTCGCATTACATAGATTCCCACAGTGCGTGGGATCTGCCGGCTTTTGTAGATCGTTTTGTTAGGATTGCGCGCAAGACGCGAACCCTCGAGCTTATTCTAGAGCTTGCGTGACAAGCAGTGATAAGGTTGGAATATTCTATGACGCACGTAAAAATACCTGCGCGTTTCACCGCTCGTCAGATTATCGACGACCGCCGCTCTGCGCGCCGATATCAGTGTACAGCGTGCACAATTGCTCGCTGTATTTTGAGTTTCCGTTTCGTGGCCACATGTTCGGCCCAATAAAGAAGTTCACCTTCAAGAAGCCTACTGCTGTGTCCGTCTACGTCACGATCATGTGACAATTTTCTAGGCACTATAGTGTCGCCATCGGTAAACGGAAAAGTCAAGTTATGTGTGACTTCCTCGATTAGCTCAGGCAACGCGCTGTTGCTACGACCGTCCCATTCGGCGCGTTTTTAATCGAAGTGTAATTTTGGGAACATTTTAACACACTTCGAGTAGGCGGTTTTAACCCAAGCTTCGCTCATAACATTCATCCATATTAAAATATGAGCTATTCGATGCTCGTCTGGCTGTTGCACCGCGGTCCGCGCTCGCCTTGTGAGAATTCCCGGCCGGGCTAGAGGGAACACGCGACGCATTGAAGCAGTGCTTATCGTGTTCCAGGGTTTATTATGTGCTTGTTACTGTCATCTTTGCGCGGGATTCACCATATGCGGTGCCCAAGTATGTGTCAAGGTATATGTTAACAAATTGAGGTATTGCAAAAGGTTAAATTATGATCATGGGCGTTAGTCGTCAGGACGGCTATGCGCCGCTAGGTGTAAGCGTGGGTGGGTCCAC
>JALIZH010022714.1:0-22525 GCA_030522465.1 Rhipicephalus appendiculatus
CTTCTAAAAGCGATGCGATAAGAGTAGGTGATACTTAGCCGCGATTTTAAACTTCCGTTTAGGAACATAACGGACGAAAGGTAGGGAGGTCGCACTTCCACAACCACGCGCGCACACGATTTACGTGTGCGCGCGTGGTTGTTCAACAATCAAATGAGCAAGAATTTTGTTGCATGCAATGGCTGCATGGTGCATGTCGCCTACTAAGCCATCACTGTGCTGCCGGGTGCCACGCTGCTTCTTGTGCAGGCAGGGTACGTTTGAGGCGTATTGCAAGTTGTGCGAAACCGGCAAAGTGTTCAAAAACATCTTTAGAAATTCGTGAGCTCTGTGTAGCAGCCTAGGCAGCACAATAAGCACTTGATGTTGAATACTGCATGTTCTGTGTTTCTTAGTCACAATTCGTAATTTTTGTTGTCTGTTTCACAATTACATTCATTTTTACAGGTTGGCATGCAACTAAATCGCTGCATCAAATATAAATGGCTCTGAACAATGACACCTTTCAGAAAGAAGATGCATATTCATAGCCAGACATCCGTTGGCTTACGGCTGATCCCTTTAGTGGGAACTTATGGATTGGTTGGTATGTGCCTACTGACGCTTCTTTTCATATTTATCAAGCTGTGGCTAGTTCTTGGCGCTAACTCATGGGTCACTCTTACTACTTTTTTTTATGTGTGTAGCAGCAAGAAAAAAACTGGGAGCTCAACAGGATCTATTTCGGTATAAGTAAGTGTTGCATACTGCTCTGTCGCATTAAAGTACACAAACAAAATTGTGTGCACAGCTCATGCTTATAGGTATGTGCACCAGCAATAAAAAAAACGCGATGAAAGTTCACAAGCTATACTGTGCAATGTTTCCTCAGTCACAATATTATTGCAGAAGTGTGCAGTCTTCGAGATAGTGTTGCATGATTAAAGACATTCAGCCAAGAAGTGAACATTGCGAGTGCCTTGACTGGCTCATTCACGGCTCTGCTTTTTCGAATAAATATTGTAGGCACCATGGACAGCTTACAGGCGGCTAGAATTCAGTGTACGAGGTGGGAAGAAGCAGAAGATTTGGTAAATTAGTCTGCAGTGGTGCCTGCTAAGTTGCTACCTCTTGCTTCATGTTCTCAACTCTGTTGTGCTGCGATTATGTTATGATTAGCTCAATACATATATCAGCTGTGTAGGATTCAATTTATTGTTACAACTCCTATTCAACCTAATATCAGGGATATCGGCACTTAGTAACAAAAGTGTTCAGCTTTGAGGTGGAGCTAGTTTAGGCCCATTTTGAATACAGCTCAATAGCATTAAGACAAACAACCAATATATAAATACAACATGAAGCATTGGCAAGCACGCTAAAAGTCTATTGGCCTTAATTTGTGTACGAAGGGTGGCTTCTTGCCACCATATACAGTAACATTACAATGGTTAGCATTTAATGTGGTAAACTATTTGGTGTTTTAAACAACTCTAAAATTTTCAGATTTTCATCATTGGCACACTGAAATTTTCTATAGGTCCCCCAAGGCACTGCTTGAGCAAAATGTTTACAGCATATCTGTGTGTGGTGAAAAAAAGTCAGTTTCGCCACAAGGCGAAGCAATGAATGTGATAGCAACAAATTGGAATGTCAAGCGACGAATGGCAAGCAGGTCGAAACGTGCAGCGCGCTGCGCATGCACACATGACGCACGAAAACAACACGCACAGGACGAGCGAGAACTAACAACGTTAACAGCTCGACACTTAACGCGCTGCTCAAACAAAAACGACGCACGAAACGTCTTCACAAGTACAGACGAGCGCGAACTAAAAAGTGTCACAGTTGTTACTTCGCTGTGTTTGAAAAGGGTGTTCTTCTCGCAAACAGGGGGGGGGGGGGGGGGGGGCTGCCGCGAGCTAAGTGACCTTCGTGCGCTCGGTAACTACAGCCCAATCGTTCCGGCGAAAGCCCGATTCTTCCCCGCCGCGAGGTAAGCGCGCGCGTGAACGGGCGAGCGGGCGTCTACCCCTCACAGGACAAAGTGCGCGACCGCATCAGCGCGGGCGTCCGGGCGTCGCGACGAGAGGGGTGCCGAGCCCTGCAAAGCGTGCCCTTTGCGCCATCTCGCTGGTAATGCTGAAAACTCGCTATATATAAATAGCTCGCCGTTTCATCGTTTAAGGACGTGCGCTTTCGTGGCTCAGCGGTTGCGCCGCGCGCTGCAGAGCGAGAGGTCCCTCGTTCGATGCCGCGCGTCAGAAACATTTTTCTGAATTATTTTTCTTTGTGGCTTTTATAAATATATAGATACATATACATATGCGGTACATGACGGCGACGGAAAAAAACCAGCCGAGAGTGTCCATATAATTGCTATCGCAATAAAATATTCGAACCAGGTGACTGTTAGAGTATGTTAACAGTGGATGTAAAAACAATTGTTGTCATCTATTGCGCACGGTGTATGCGTATGAATAGTGTATGTACACCTAAAAGCCATTGAAGACTTCACTCATCCTTGTAATTGTGAATAGGTTTTCCTGTACATAAGTCCAACCTAGACTTGTGTCACAGTGTGTAAGGAATAAGGAAGCTCATAGAAAATGTTCTTAATATGAAATAGTTAACATATTCACTCCTAAAAAGCATATGTGAATGCGTCCTAGCATGAGTAAAGAGAAGACGAATAGTGATTATTGATAAGGAAAGCGAAGTGCATGTTAGGGTCGCGGCGCAAACTTTTGTGTGACACTTTATTACCATGAATATAGTGATGTTCAAAGCTGCACATGGCCCTATCTGTTGTCACAATATTGTCTGTGTAAAAATAAGTTGTTCTGGTCAATCAATTAGTTGCCTTTTTTGCTCCAGAACCGTTGCCAATAGTGTGCATCACTTAATCTGGCGATCAGGATGGGAACCGTGTGACCTGGCCTGCTGGACAATACCTACAAGGATTCGGTGGCTTCACAAGGCCACCAGATGTGCCGCAATCACTACGCCAGCTAGGAACCGGAAAGTTAAGCAGGTAACGTCGTTGTTTCTCTTGCAAAGTCATGTCCCAGTTTGCAGATAAGATGAATTCGACTCTAAAGCCCAGAACATTCAATCATTTGTCGAGCGTTTCGAGCGTCAGGGCAAATGACATAACTGAATAAAAGAAACTGTCCGTATTCTTAACGATGAAGGAAAGAATTGTTAATTTAAGGGCTTGCATTCATTGTTAGACACAATATGAATGAGAAATAACAGAAAACAAGGCCAACGAAAGGATTAGACGTTTTGTAGGCATGTATTATGCAGTTCATCCTTATCTGAGCAGCAATCAACCATCATCATCTGTTTGGCTGCGAATCATCATCGTTATTGGGTGTGTGCTTCATCACCGGATCCGTGGCGTTTGTTCGTTACCGAGTTCGCGGCCAAATAAACGTCGTTAAAACTGAGTCGTCTTACAACCGAGCAGTAATTGTAGTTTAAATGTGAAGAAAGAAAAGTGGACGAAAAGATAAGTTGACGCCGGCATGGAACCAAACGTGCGACCTTCGAATTGCAAGGTATGCCCGAAGGTAGGACAAGTACAAGACACGTGCCGAATAAGCAGATATGAAGGCAAAATGCACGCAGTAATAAAATCATTGGAGGAGATGAATGTAGTACATTGCCAAGTCGACACACCAGTGAAAACGGTTATGGGGTGACTGTTAATGGGAAGTACTGTGACTCGTAAATGCAGTTGCACACGGGGCCACGGTGGCAGTTGTACCTGGAAGGGTGTACAAAGTAAAGTCAAACTCGGGTTGTTTTAAGGACGTACACAGGCAAGAAAAATGTATGTTTTAGGGCAATGCACTGTGAAACGCGACCTATAAAGGGCAGCCTGTTGTTTTGTCAATTGCTGTCAACGCATTGTGAGTGCGAGTTAGCCTTTGCCTACTGGGAATAAGCTGGCTTATTAAGTGTCAAGAATGACAAGGTTGAGAAAAGAAGAGAAGAAGGACGACGAAAAAGGGCGCGCGGCGACGCCATCTTGGAGGGCGGGCGCGCGCAAAGAAGAACGTGGGAGACGGGACGCAGTGGTCGAGGTGCGGAAGTCCTAGCTGGGTTTCGCCCCAGTCTCCAGCCCGAGCATCGGCCTCGGCGAGCGGCCCACGGAATGACTGCTGACCCTGGGTTGCGGCGTATTCCGCCCGAGCATCGGCCTCGGCGAGCAGCGCCCGGGACTACTACTGCAGGGGCCACTTCAGCCTGCCCGCCGCCGCTCAGTTGCACGGACACTGCGTGTCGGCGTCACGCCGGAGAGGGTCTACTGACTGGAGGGCACGCCGCAACCGTAAGCGCGAAAAGAACTAGGCGCAAGTAGCGGACGTTAGGCATGAGACATTGACTTTTCTTTATATTTGTTACTCAGAGTGTGCGGGGCTTTGTATCTCTTTTCCGTGTGAAGTTCTGAAGAATGAAGTGGGAGTGTTTGTTGGGGAACATCCGCGTCCTGTTCATTTCGCACTGCCCAGCGAGCGAACCAGGCACCCTTACCAACATCGTGACATTAAGCTTTGGTTGAAATAAAGAATTGATTTCGCAGTGCATTAAGGACAGAGTACGTAATCTGCACGTGAAGTTTTTCAAACGCCTTCTTTGAAATGCTTGGTTCTATCGAAAACTTCAAAACACAAAAGCTTGTGCCACGATAGTTAGCACAGTGATAGGTCTAGTTAATATGGATCTATAGTGTCAATTAGCTCAGAAAGGAGTGAATATCGATGGCTGCATATGAGTTCATGTTTACCTTTTCATCTTCCATACCTCTGTGCTACCAAAAGATGTTTTGGATTTATATTTACATGCAAGAAATGCCCTTCTACTCGAGTGCCAAGCTGCATGTTTTTGCTGCGTGAGTAATGAGGAGGCGACCAGGCAACGAAGGTAGCAAAAAACAAAAGGAATTCACGTTGCGTAGATGCTGAACAAAAGTAATTATGCATGTGCTGCTATACCTATTCAGTGATGGCACCATCAACCATCCTCTTCACATTCTTTCATATCTGTGTTATAAGTATGTATCTGCGAGTGTTAGTACTTGTGGCAGACATGGTCATACGTTTCAAACTGCACCATCTATGTGCCATTAAACCTGAATTCTTTGGTATTATTGAACATCTTGAAGGATTGCAGTTCAAAGAATGTGCATACTGCCACCATGGCCATTAGTGGCAAAGGCGAGCATACTCAAAGTGAAACATGAGTTAATCTCGGTGTGCTAAATTTGAAACCTCTTTGTTTTTTTACTGTGGATACCATTAGTAAAAATCATTAAACATTTGTGTGTGAAAAGTTTGCTTGGCCCACATCACAATGAGTTTTAAATTTTTTTTACCAATAGATACTGTTGGGCCTATGATGCATAATGTGGCGACCCATTGCAAGGATGACCCTGGCAACTTGATTACGCAGGTGAGTAAAGAAGTGTGTGAGTGCAGTATTTTTGTAGGAGATTGTTGCTATCAAACATGCAACAAAAACATCCTGAAAAGTGGCAAACACTAGCTGTTAACTATATCCATAAAATGAAAAATCACTTTAACAGTTGCTGTTAACTCGAGGCATGCCGCAGTGCACAAATTTCAAAAAGTATAGTGCATTGTAACCTAGAGCAGTGCATCCGAAAAAAAGCTACACATCATAATAAAAGCCTGATGATATATTGCCTACATGATTGACCATATACTCATCTGCTTTTAATAAGACTTCTGTTGGGCCTATTTGGTACAAAGCTTTTAAGACTATGACTTCAGTGCAAAGCAGTGTGGACCACCAGAATTGATGAGACAAGCACTGGCACTAACTCACTACTGCTTTGTTCTTGAAACAATTCATACAGGTGGCACAAACACATTACATGCAATTACATTGAATGTGCATGCGTAACAAGACGTTTTGCATTGGTTACAACAGACAATTAACGTAGATGTACACATGAATTTTCATTCGGAGAGGTACAAAGGTATACAGGTATCACTGATACAATTGTCTCCCTTATTTTTGATGTGGTACCTTTCAAGACAAGCCGCGTGTGTTCACTCTTGCTTCTGCCAAGAATCAACGTCTCAAGAAATTGAAGCGCACAGCTGGAGCATTCGTTACGATGAGCAACAAGGTGTGCTTCTTTGTCAACAGTATTATTTACTTTTTTTTGCATGTTCTCTGGGTCTTTTATTTATGCCTTCTCCAGTTTGTCTGACGCAAGTCCTGCCATAAGAAGTGGTATGGAATATGCGCATTTGCTGCATAGGACATAGGAGACACTGTGCTTGATTTGGCACCCATACCTGTTAACACCGGTTGTGCGGGAGCATAGCTGAGCAAGCTTGTAACAAAACGTCAAAGGGACATCGCGCCTGCTTCAAACTCTCTTGAGTTGATGTGTCACATTATAGAGGTAAGGCACCACAACTGACCTGAAAGGTTCATGTTCAGACGTCACCCTGTTACTGGCTTTTTTTTTTATTCGGCTTCAGAAACAGCCGTTAGCAGAGAAAAAACGTTGCCTGCAGCCAGAACGTGGTGTAGTACCTAAATGCCAAAGCTCTCCTGCATTTTATGCTCACATGAACCTTTGAAATCCGATTCCATACATGACACAATTCCTCTTTTCACAACTTTCCATTCGGCCGACCTAAATGACACAAGCTGTTCGCATAGGCTGACTGCTCCCCTTGTTGATGATGTTTAGCTTAGACTTATCACGACGGGACAAGACACAGGCACTTGTCTGCGTGTGATGTGCCAAGTGTCCCCCCAAAGTGTCCGTCTTGTTAAGTCTGCACTGAACATCATAAACAGGGTGTGGTGAAGTGTAGTGGCAACGTAGTGTTGTGTGAGACGTGCTCTGAGGCAACGGCAGCGATGCTTCGCGTTTGAGCGGCGGAGAGAAGACGAGGACGTTGGCGCGAAAAGTCACGCGTGAAATCCCTGTCCGCCCCCCAAAAGAAGAGGAAGTTCGCATGATCAAGGTCCGTAGGAAGACCAATGGGGAGCAGCTACGGGGAAGAAGAGGAGAAGGAAACAAAACGTTCGAAGACCAGTCGAGCAAAGAGCTGGTTGGAACAGTCTGAAGTGAAGGTCGCTGGTGTCGCGCGGCTGCGACGTCAGGTTTCGGACCGGAACGCGAGAAGTCCGACATGTCCACGACGCCCCAAGTGGTCACGGAGTACCCGGAGGTACGTGGCTTCGCGGAGTTCCGGCCGTGACTGTTCCAGGCCACGTCCTTGAAGTCCGAGCCTCGACTCTGGTGCCCAAACCGCCCGTGGAGGGCGGAACCTCCTGTGTCACGTTACCTGCTGCGAATGAGCGCGACGCCTCAAGTGAACCGTGTCCTCCGTGGGGCTCCGACGTGCTGGCAGGGCACGTTACCTCGGCGACGGTGACGTCGTCAGCATCGCCGCCTAATAGACGCCAGCCAACCAAGCCATCGCCGTCATCAACACCAACGGTGACTCTTTATCTTCATAACCGTTAGAGCGGGACGATAGAAGACACTGTAGGTTGTAATATCAGACCGATCTTCTAGTTTGTAATTCCTTAATTTTGTTTTCCATTTTTTTTGCCTAAAGTTTCTTACTTTTCTTGTTTGTTTGTTAAATCGGCTCCGTCATTTCTTTTCTGAGGATCTGTCTCAGAGTTACTACTTAGAGTACCGTAAACCTGCATGACACAGGGCCAGAAGTCGGCGCATTTGAAAGTTGTGGAAAGAGAAATTGTTTCGTCATGTATGGAATCGGCTTTCACAAGCTTGTGTTAGCATAAAATGCAGTAGAGCTTTGGCATTCAGGTAATGTATCATGTTTTGGCTACACGCTATCCTACGTCGCCCTGATTCAAGAAGGAAAATCAAGAGTGCGACGTGTGAATGTGAAATGTTAGGCCAGTTGTGGTCCCTCACCTTCATGCTGTCACACCTCAACACAAGAGTTATTTCCACGCATGATATCCCATTGGCTGTTTCTGCATTAAACAAGCACATGCGGTGGGGTGGTAGCAGACATAAGTCAAGTCATACAGCACCTGTGTGGTACATGCCATAACTCTGTGTTGTGGCAAGACCTACATCGGGCAAACTTGGGTGCTGCATAATTGAGAAACTTAAGGAACAAGAGCAAAACATACACGATAATGTTAGAACATCTTGTTGCTCATCTGAACTTCTGCTACAGCTGTACCCCACGATTTCGTGAGATATTGATTCTTGGCAGAAGCAAGAATAAATACGTCGCTTGCACTGAAGCCTGCCACATCAAGCAAAAATGAAAGCATCTCTTTGTACCCCTTTGAATTTCAATTCATGCATTCACATATTCGTCAATTATCTCAGTTTTTACGTATGCAATATGCTTTGTTGCACATGCATGGTTATCTGGCTGTGGCATTTATACGTGTTGTTGCAAGAATGCAGCAGTTAATCAGTGCCAGTGCTTGTCTCTCTTATTATTTGTGGTCTGCCTGGCTTGTGCTCAAGACTTCTGCCTTAAAAAGGGTATGCTTTTGTAACAGACGATTAAAATATATACTATACACAGGGTATGTATAACAAGTATCGAAATAATTTTTTTTTCTGGCGTGTCTACATCTCAGCGCACTCAAAACGCACAAGCACTGTGGTGGCAGATGTAACCTTCCAGACACGCCAAATGCCAGCCACCTGTGAGCGTTTCGTCAGGCTAGATCAAGTTTTTAGTGGACTCCTGTTGAGTGACTGCTAGTGCATAGAGCAGTGAACGATTGAGCAACAATATAATTGAACATGAACTTTTGTGTTCGCCTGAATACTTGACCACCACATAATAAACAATATCTCGACGATTCCCCATATTCCGTTTTTGCACTGACTTGGCACCATCCTACTATTTCCTATTCCCCAAAGCGAAATTCTGTCCGCTAAGGACACCATCATGGGACCTTAAGTGCCCTCAGAGAAGCTTCCACGCGTTCACAAAGCGTGCACAAAAGACCTTCCGAAATCCGCTTACCGGGGGGCATTTGAGTCGTGAAAACGCCATTGCCAAAGGTGTGTCGGTGCTAAATACTTCGAAGACTATTGAGGCAGTATAGCAATATCCTAAATAAATCTAGTTTTCCGAAACATTTCGTTATATACAAAATGCTGATTGGGGTAGGCTCGAATTGCATTTCACTAAAGAAATATATTTGACTATATGTAGTAGGCTTATTCACAAGTAACCTATTCCCGTGTCAGTTAATGAAAAGAGTGATCCTTCAGCTTTTTCTACTCTGCTAGCTAAATATTTAGAAATACCACATAAAGTGGACGAGAGGACAACTGCTTCCGTAGTTCAATTCGTAAGAGCATCGGGCATGTAATCTGAAGGTTGCAGGTTTAGTCCCTGCAGGCGGCAAGTTGTCTTTTTCGTCCACTTTACTTTCTTCACATCTACATCACAATTAGTACGATACAATTCGAAACAGTATTATTAACATTCCCTGTACATTCCTTCGCTCCAATAACTGCTGGTTTTCATTAAGGTTATGCCTCAAAGTGTGGATGTGGGGCATACAAGGAGATATTTTATTCTTAACAAAGTCATGTTCACAGTCATTAATATTGCATGTGCCTCCGCTCGTGATATGACATGCCATGTGATGATTGGAACTAAGAGACTTGAAAGCTAAGGAAATGACTATAGGGGATGTTATTTTTAGTAATTATGATATAAATTTGAAGAAAGTAAAGTGGAGCAAAAGATAACTTGCCACTGGCAGGGACCGAACCTGCGACCTTCGAATAACACTTCCGATGCTCACCAGTTGAACTACAGCAGAAGTCATACCCCCGTCCACTTTATCGGGCATATACCTATGTGCACATAGGTAAGCAAAAAAGAAGATTGTAACTCACTCAGACTCGCTCAAGAAGTACATTTTGCTCTGAGAGCTCACTGGGACTCGGACTCACAAATGTTTTCGCTACCGGACTCACTCAGACTCGCACTCACAGCTTGACCTGAATCTGAGTGAGCCTGAGTCGAGTCATAAATCCGCTAGCATAAATTAGCTTTTCCAGTCATGGTTTAAATGCTATTTAATGCCAATATCTCACATAATTGGTGCTCTACGATATCCCTTTTGATCTTGTAGCTTCAAGTACGAGTTATCAGCGGATGCAATCAAGGAAGGACATTTCCATGAAATATGCGACCCACACGAGATATTTCTATCAAGAAAATCCCGTGAAAGCTTGGGAGCGAGGTCTTGACACCCACACCCTGCCCCATGTGACTCATGCCTTTGATAAATGTATTCAGGGCACACATGAACGCTAGTGTGTTGAGACGTGTGAATAGACTTCATTACAAAAGTAAGCCGATTTAAGATTGATAGTACGGCTGATGATGAGTAGATGGGACCTTAGGTCGGCAATAACGGGTAGAGCTCACTCAGACTCACACAAAAAATAATGTTGCGTTTAGGGCTCACTCACCAATATTTTACTCAGTCGCACACAGACTCACTAAAATTTTCGTTAACAGGACTCACTCGGACTCAAGCTCACGAAAATAATAGTCACATGGACTCGCCCATAATCACGGCTTGATCTGGGTATGAGTGAGTCGACTCATGAGTGAATTTGCCGACCTGTGTATGTTCATTTAAACCTGGTAGTGTTAGTCAGCGCCGCTAGTGGCCATGATGGCGAGTATGGAACACTCTGCTTCTGCCTGCTGGCATCATGAAGCACATGCTCTTTGTTACGAGCTGGAAGCTGACCAGTAATACCTCGCATACTACCTGAAAGGCATCTAGTCTGCCAAGACCAGACCCTCGTTATGAACAATATCAGGGAAATATTCAAGAGATTGTTTGCCTGTGTTAGGTACATTAATTTGAACTAACGCACAAGTTGTTGGAGCATCGGGCGCATTATCCGAATTTGTCAGGTTTGGTCCCTGCCAACGGCAAACTATCTTTTTGTTCACTTTACTTCCCTCACATTTACATCAAAATTTCTAGAAATAACAACCCCTATACTTCTGTTGGCCTTCTTGTTCTGCTTAACATTATGTCTAACACAGTAAAACGAGCCCTTACAATTCTTCTTTCGTTCATTTCATGTGACTTGAGTGATATGGTAATGATGCCAACCTTGCACAAAAAATATGTCTAGCTTGCATATTCTCACAGGCGTTCAGGTTTCACCTCCCAGATTTAGACATAAATATTAAAAGGGGTTCAGAAAACAGTGAGCCTCACTGACCTCCGTCTACCTTTTTTAAATTCTGCTAGACGTTATGGTAAGACAGTAGTTCCAACTTTCTGGTTGTACTGTGCCTTGTCAACAAGCTTCGATTTTCCATACTTTTCTTTGATAAACTTGTGTTTGTCTTCGAAACTAACATCTCTCCTTACTTTGCATTACCACAGGTGAAGACATGGTAGTGGCCATTTGAATTAGCGCCTATAATCAGTAATGAACCAATCTGAAAAATTCTGTCAATACAATGCTCCTTTTTGATGCCTGATTTTTTAAAAATCCGATGTGCCCCACTCTATGCAATTCTGGCTCACAAAGCACTTCTTGACATGTGCTTCATGCAAAACAGATCATAGTTGTGGGTGACACTTGCTGCACTAAATAGAATTTTCCCACCAAAATAAGACATGGTCGCGAGACGTGCCCCCCCCAGCCTTAATTGGACAGACAATGCTGATTGGTTCAACAGCATCGACATTGAGTGTTACAATTTTGTTCAGCAGTGTTCTTCTATTACAGAAATGAGCCCTCCATACGCCATACCTGGTGCTGAAAGGACATGTTGGCAATGCGCTTCACCCTGACAGACAGCTTGTTTTTCAAGTGTAGTCACTGTGTTCTGGAATAGCTCACCTTTCTGCATTTCATTAGGAATACACATGAAAGCACGCATAGTATTGTTGTTAATAGAGCATGTATTATTCAACTTTCGTACACAAAGCTGTGTTTCGAAGCTCTTGACGTGACTTTTTTTAAAAAGCAATGCAGATTTCTGCACTACTGCGCTTTTTTCACAAAAGTGCTTCTGTTCTAGTATTAGTTTAGTAAAAGTTCGTGATTGCTGTTAATGGTAACCTTAGGATTGGCTTTACCTTTTGCGTTAAGGATGGTAGCGAGGTATTCATTTAAAGCACCCTCATTCCCTCACAAGTGCTGTATAAGCGATGCCTGTATATGATTTTATATGGTGCCATGGTTCCTGACTACTCAACTACTCGTTTTGTGACTTGTTACTGATAGCTCATTGACCCATGCATGCATGTTTAGTGTATTGTGCCTTGCGAGCCAGTGCAAAAAAATGCAATGTGAAATTTTGGTAAATGTAAAAGTTCGGTGAAGATGCATTAAGTGCAGCAGTGATATTTCTCCTGCTATGATCTCTTCATTTTACATCATAATTACTACTGGTAAGACAGTTATTGTCCCCACTGCTTTTCTTGACCTAATTGTAAGTTTAATTACTGTTGTGTTCAAAAAGAAACGAGCCCCTCGAAAAAGCTCCCCTTCGTTCCTTCATTTGCATTCAGTTGGCATATTATAACTGCAAGTATGCTAGTTAAGGTCAGTTACAATTTATTAATCATTGTGTAGTGTGAGTTTTGGTGTTGTAAAGCTGCATTACGTATTTCATTTGTTGTGCGTGTGCTGGTTTGCCACATTGTCATCTTAAGTGCAATACGCTGGAAGAGTTGAAGATTTGGACTATTTGGAATGGATTCATTAGAAAGCATTAGCAGAGCATACACCATCAGGAAATGGACAAAAGAAACAGTGCGCCTTGCATCTGTTGATAGTACCTCCAGGTTCTTTATTTTGTTAGTGCAGAATATAGGTGCATCTATGTAATATATATGAGGATATCCAGGCTGCCCGTTTTTGGAAGTGTTATATATGGGTATAATATGGAAAATGTCCATAAACCCCTAGGGGAATTTCAGTCATTGGTATTGGGTTTGATTAAAACAAGTGTGATAAGTTATCTCTTTACGCATTATAGTTAACTGCTACATATTTTTTCTTTCGCATATTTATCAACAGCACCAGAGCTGCAGAAACACGCATTTTTATTAAATTAGGTGGCTTCAGGGTCGTAACTAGGGGAAGTTGAGGGGGGACATCCCCTGAAATTTATTCATGCTTTAACATTTCGGGGGATACTAAATTATTTACGTGCCTTCACATCGACCACTAGTTGCCAAAGTTAGCCGTTCTCCACATAAACAACTCCAAAAAATTCCTGGGTACGGCCCTGGGTGGCTTTTCCTTAGAAGTTTTGCAGATTTCTAGTCAGAGGCAATAATGTTACTGGCAAAGTGTGGCTGAATTACTGTATTTCAGTTGATCGTAACTTTTCCACTGTACGGTACCAATATGTGATAAGTATGTGTACTTTAAATACTTTATTTCATGGCATTCGGCTAGCACTGCTGCGCCGGGCCTGTGCTGTACAATTCTTTGTCGTTCATAAATATGCTCATTCCTTGAAACTGGACACAAGAGCAGTACTATGTGTGCAATTTGAAATTCACAATAAATATTCTGTCAGCCTTCAGTCTGTTTGGTCTCGTAGTGCACAAACGGGAACTTTCATAAGTTCCTTTTTTTTTGCTTTGGTTTTCCGCCGTAAATAAGCCCCACCAAAGCTTTAACTCACTCCTAAATTTTTAAAATTTAATCTTGCAAGAATGCTTGCTGAGAGGGAATTATTTTGGCTACAATGGTTACTCCCACTCAATACCACAAGTACTTCCAAGATAGGTAAGCTTAGACGCCCTAGATTCCACCTATTTACTCCGAAATTAAATTAAAAATCATAAAAAAAATGTGGTCACGTGAATAAAATACTCCCGTTCTGCCTCCTTAAAACGCCCAGAAGGGGGTAAAATAATACCTTAATTACACCGAAAATGCTCCCGAATAAGAACCATAAAACCCCGAGTGCCTTTCACCGAGTGACAATGGGAGTAAAGTTTTTGCCCAACCTACACTCTATATATGCCCCTCCGTGGGCGTTTTATGTACTCCCATCATTGTGGGCATAGAAAGATGTACAGATTGGAGTGTTCTAGAGGACAAGCCAAAAACTCCCACCTGGACGTTTTTTTTTATGTTTAGAGTGTTAAACCCCTCATATTTTTATAAGCGAGCAGTTATCGTGCGTTGTCATAGAGCCCAAAATGAAACTGTCGGCTCAACATGGTATTGTTCTGGTGTTTCTGTTTTCCTAGGCAGGGATGGTCAAATATATCACTCGCGTGTAATGAGAAAACTAGAGACGATTTAAAACACTCCATGTCAGGGGGGTCCGCAACCTGCAGATCGTGAGGCTTTATTATGTGGCCCCCCGGCACTTTATTTTATTTTTAAATGCGGATGCATTTCATAGTCGGGCTATGTCAGGCATCCGGCGTTGTCCAGCGTTGTCCGCGGAGGAGGAGGAGGATAGGTTGAGGAGGTAAGCGCCGGCAGGTGTTAGATGTGAAGTATCTTATGGCGAAGCTTAATCCGGTGGCGGTGGTGTGCGGCGTGACCACCCTTACTGCGCATGCGCAAACCCTTTAAAAAAATAAAAATAAAAAACCTCCTCTCTCTCCTCTAGGCATCCCTCCCCGCGGCAACCACAGCCCTCACTGCACATGCGCCTCCTCTCTCCCCCTGCTACGCTCCCGCTCTCTCCTCTAGGCATCCCTGCCCGCGGCGTCCACACTCCCATTGCGCATGCGCGTCCCACCTCTCTCTCCTCTCCTACGCTCACCCCTCTCTTCTCTAGGCATCTCTGCCCGCAGCGTCCACACTCCCACTGCGCATGCGCGCCCCCCCCCTCTCTCCTCTCCTACGCTCCGCCCCCTCTCTCGCCTCGCGACGCCGACACAGGCAGCGTCTGCTAGCGAGTTTCTTGGTTGAAAAAACCGACTGCTCGCGCTGCACAACCGTTCACTGGCCACCCCGTATATATGGCAATGGATCTTGACCTCCATGGTGGTGCCGGTGGGAGATTTCTCCTGTGCGTTGTTGAACAATAAAAATTCGCAGCGTGCGCGTTAACTAAAAGCCGACTGCGAGTCTCTGTGTCCAGTCGGAGTCTTCTGTCTCTCATTGCACATTAGCAGCGATTGGCATGTTCCAGTAGGAAACACCGCTCCATCGCTGCGTGCTTTACGCATCCCCAGTTTTCTCTCCTGCGCAACGCTGCGATCAGCGCCAGCGTCAACGCCGCCGCCGGTGTAAGCGTTAGCGCCCGCTGCTTCGCATCTACACATGGTTCCCTTTAGCGGAAGATGGTGTAATTTTTTATCTCTCCGCTCTCACTCCCTCTCCCATAGCAACAGCTGCGGGCGCGCGCGCTTATCCTCGCCCCTAGCAACCGGAGCAGGTGGTGCGGGCGGAGTAGCGGAGAGTGAGTGGAGAGACGGAGCGCGCTCCGGTGTGTGAGGGCGCTCGCATCGCGGAAGCTCGGCGGAGCTCCCGCGTGTGTGGAGAGTGTAGCAGAGGGTAGGTGCAGTGCTTCGCCGCTCCTTCTCTCGCCGTTCGCTCTCTCTTCTACCTGCGCCCCACACTCCCGTCCGCTCGCTCGCACGTATATATAAATGGAGTGAAGCGCGCGCGAAATGCATTCGCATTTCCTCACGATTCCCTTCGGGGAGGTGGGGGGCATTTTTTTTGCTTGTAACCTATGTTTATAAATTGCAACCTTGTGTCATACGTGCTGTAAGTAAAGGTTATTTTGATTCCAATTTTGTATAGCATTATTGTCATTTCGCCATTTTTTTTCTGTTTGCCAGCAAGGCCCCCCTCCTCCTGATTTGCCGTGCGGCGCCCACCGTGTCGGCTTCATTTACCTCGGCCCTCCGCCTCAAAAAGGTTGCCGACCCCTGCTCTGTGTAATAGATATCAAAAAGGGACGCTGTTTAGGCCAGCCGTAAAAAAAAATCGGCAGGTCCCGCGCACTGTGGGAACCGATGTGATGCGAAGGTGATGTGATGCTTCTCTACTTTCATAAAGTAGGGAAGCACCCACTATGCGAACCAGAACACTGTAGTACAATAAGGCCGTAACCACCACCACAGTCACCAGAGTCATGGCCGAGAGCACGAAGTGGCTAGGCAGGTGGTGGGTGCAAGCAAAGAATAACACGCACTGCCGGTGGTGTCTGTCGCCAACGTTCGACTCCATTCCTTGATCTTGCTTGCATGTGCTCGCGGGGGGCTCTGTCCGTTCCTCCTTCCCGCATCCCACAGCCCCCACAGCGCATGGGCGTCCCCTCCCCCCTCTCTCTCCTCTCCTACAGTCCCCTCTTTCTTTCATCTAGCAATCCTCTACTCTACGGAGCGGCGCGCACGACAGGTGATGCGACAGCTCCATAATCCGCCGGGGGCGCCACGGTAGTTCCACGGTATGAAAATGACGGAGCGCGCGCGCCTCATACTCTCTCCTTTGCAGCGCCGCAATGAGCGCTCGGGCCGCTGCCGCGAAACGTGAGCGGCGACGTTTCTCCCGCTCAAGCTCGCCATCTCCCCGCTGCTTCGTCTCCACACACGATTCCCTTTAGCGGGAGATGGAGAATTTTTTTCTGAGGTTAGTGTTATTAACCCAGACCTCAGGTCGATGACGGTGCCATGTTGACTTAGGAAGTCTAACCCGAGTATCACATCCCTGGGGCAGTGCTGAAGGATTAGAAAGCTGGCGGGGAAGTCCGGTTATCGATCGTGACTCTTGCTGTGCAAACTCCGCCCGGCGTTATCGGAATGGCTTTCAGCGGTCCTGATTTCGGGGCCTTGACAAGCAGTCTTCACCTTTTTCATCTTCGTCGCGAACGGCCCATGGAATGACGGAATAGTAGGGTGCACTGTTGACGAGAGCGGTGAAGTTGTGGCCGTCGCATATTACGTCGATGTCGCTAGTTCGTCGTCTTGCGTTGCGGTTTGGCTCACGGCGTCGCATCTTGGTTACGTCGGTTTGCTCCGCTGTTTCCACATGGCGTCCTCAAGTCATTTTCCGGTCGCGAGTTTTCTACTTCAGGGCTCAGTCCTGCTTCTGGCATGTTCTTCAGATATCATCGCAGCGTCGTCGTCGTCGGCGGCGGAAGACCTTCGGCGGTTCGTCGTGCAGCAACCGCACCTTTAGCTTTCCGGATGCAGGCTAGGTGACCGGCCCCGGGTTGGGCCATTGTACTGCCAGCGGTGCGGCAACATGTAGCGAGGGGGGGGGTGAACGGGAAGATCCTGGAGGCGTCCACTCACTCCTGCAAGGTAATTGGCAATCATTTTAACATATGGTGTAGTAGCGCAAATTCGACGGGGACACAGATGACAAGAAAAACACGACACTCGCTACTACACCATATGTTAAAATGATATCTCACCAACTAGCCCAGCTCTCAACCCTACTGAACTAGTTGGCAATGTCGCGTGGTCTTTCACTCCGCTGTGGACGCGGCGTGTTGATGGCGAAACCAGGCAGTCCCATCTGGCGGTACTGGCAGCGGAGGAAGGTGTCGCCAGTTTTTCCTCGTTGGTAACAATGGGCGATGGTCAGGGGCGCGCGAAACGTCGATCTTCCTCGGAGCGTAGCACTTGCCGGCCGGTGGACAGTATGGCGTCGGGGGCGGCGGTGGCGGTGTCTGGCGGCGGAACTGCGGCGGTGTGACTTCTTCTCTTGGGCGCTGCGGGAAAGCATTACGCCGCGCTGCAGCGCTTATGGCTCATCGCTTGTGGCTCAGGCTGCGCTGCTTCAGGTGCTTCCAGTACTTGATGGATTTCCTGGCGCACGACTTGGGTCCATCGGCTTCATTTGAGACTGCGAGGTTGGCAACAATTTGCGCAGCTCCTCCCGAACAATTATGCTCATGATCTCCCGCAGGTCGTCGGAATGCAGCGCTTGAACCTCCCCGTAGGTATCGAGAGATTGCGGTGGTTGTAGTGGCTCGTACGCATTTCAAGCCCATTTTCGATCGTCGTGGCCTCCGAGACTAATTGTATCACCGTCTTCGTTCAGGTTGCTTACAAGGCCGGCAAACAGGTGTTGCTTAACCCTCCGCATCAAGAAGCGAACCTTCTTTTCCTCGGGCATGGCGAGGTCAGCGTGGCAGAAGAGTGGGGTCATTTGCTCCGCGAACATGGTTACGCTTTCGTTCGGAAGTTGCACCCGTGTCTCCAGCAAGGTCGCAGGCCTTTCCTTTCGGACGACACTTGTGGAGGTTTCCAAGAAAGTGCTGCGAAAGATGTCCCGGGTTCGAAGAGTTGACTCCACATTATCGAACCAGGTCCTTGCTACGTCTTCCAGGTAAAAGTAACGTGGCGCAGCTTATCGTCGGCATCACAGTTGTTGAATGTGGAGACCCTTTCGAACGTCTGAAGCCAGGTTTCGGGGTTCTTCGAGATACGTGAAACGTCGGTGGCTCTCTGGTTTGCTGCATCAGGGTTGCCACGGGGGACACTGCAGCCGTCATCGTGCTTGTTATCTTCGTCGTCGTGGCTCTAGTATGGTCAGGTAGAGGTCCGAATTCCCGCTGGAAACCTTGCAGCCTGCGGCTAGCCCGTTGCTGCTCTAGGGCTTCGGTGTCTTTACGTTGGGGGCTTAGCTCACGCCTTCTCATCGGCGCTCGGAACATGAAGGGAACCAGCACCTCCACCAGATGTCACGTGGCCCTGACGTAACCGGAAGGCAGCAGGCGGCGTGTCCAAGATGAAACTCTTTATTTGGCCGAATGTGTGGCCGGGAAACGGAAAGTCACTTTACAGCAATACACACTGATAGCGGCGACCAGGGCTTCAACCGTCGATAAACTGATCATTGTTGGGAAGCGCCGCCTTTTATACATCACGCGTCGAACTTTCCAGCCATATCTCTGGTGGTCGCGCAAGCTCTCGAAGAAGCTCCAGTGTTCGCGTCTTGCACTCCATCTTAACAAAATGATCTACCACAATCGCGAAGCCTCTCAAACACTGATGCGTGGTCTGCGCCGAGCATTGCTTACCGTCTGTGGGCGTAAACCGAACAGAGCAAAAATTGAAACAGCAAATGTGCGTGGCAATATGTATTGACCACACCATCGCTCGCAGGTCCTAGCCAGAAATTTTTTGCTTCGGAGTGGACGGGAGGCTGTACGGGGAGCCGTGCCTCTATGCATTTGCGTGGGGGCATTTCTATATCTTCGGGCATATACAGACGTAAACAAGGAAGGAAGGAAAAGGAAGGAAAGGCAGGAAGGTACAGACGTAAAAAAAATCGAACAAACCCTGTGGCCGCCCTTACACTTTGTGGGTATCGTTCACCAGTGAAGCTGAAAGTACATAACACTCTGTCAAGGTGGACAGCCAGCAAAGCTGTGTAGCATATGGCACAGAGGTGAAGCTGAAATTTTAAAAGTAGAGAGAGCCACAAAATATTGATGGAAGTGGAAGAAAAGTACAGAAAGTCCCTTTTGAATGACTCGTTAGATCTGCATAGCACGTGCGCTTGCCGTTTCCTGCGTGATCTTGACACTTCGTTTGAGCAGCATGCATGTGAGTGACTCGACATATTTCGGAAGTTGTGTGCCGACATAAACATCGCTAGTTAATTAGTTTTGGTAAATTGTGAAAACTGGCATAAAGCATATTGATTACCTTCGATGAAACATCTTTAAACTGTGACTTAAAGGTGAACACCAGCGATTTTTTGAGGTTAATGGATCTCAATGAAATTGACAGGGTACATTTATTTGCACGTGCCGATCATGCCAAATTACAGGCTTGAGAGTTTCGCAGATTCTTTTGAAATGAATTTTATAGATTGCCTCCAAATGCTCACCCGGCTTGGCAGAATTATTGGTAACACTGTGCGTGGGACGCCGATTTTTGGAAGGTGACGGAAGTGAGGGAATCGAGGTGCCACTGCAGCGTCTGATTTTCTGCTATGGATAGTGTGTGTTTGGCCAGTGCTTCCTTGGTCGAGCGTGCAATTTCCTTTTCCGTGTGGGTGGGCGTGCGATGGATGGCAAGTGGTATTGCGTTGTGGGCCGCACACGATTCGCCGTCTATTCACCATAACAGCCACTAAACATTCGCAGCTGATAAAACTTCGTCTCGTTGGTAGAGTGTTTTAACTAGCACTGTAGCACTGCCGCCTTACCGCACGGAAAGTACGGTAATACCGTCCCTGTTGAAGAGTGCACATGTGCGAACTTTAACGCACTGAAACACTTTCCGTAACGAATACCGGGTCCACTATGACCGTGCCTATCTGTACACGGTAAGCTGCGCGTCGTGAATAAGGTACGTACTTGGCTTAAAATAATAGATCTTATCGATATCAGAAACCGTTCCACAAACTTATGCCCTTTTTCTATGGACAATAATGAAAAGTTTTAGTCTGAAGACAAACTTCTCAGCGTAAGCGTGTAAGCCGATCGCCGCAGCCACAAGATTGGACGGCCTGGACATGTAGTGCCATTTGGCGACGTTATGCGCAACCAGGCAGGCACATACGGAAGTCTGTTCTGCTTCATCGAAGAGGAATGGCCATGCTTGTTGATCTCCAAATGCGTCCGAATCGTAGCTGTCATGGTCCTACAGCTCCGAGGAGCTGGTTCACGGGGCACGATCAGTCACAAATATGGTGCGATGTGGTGGGCGTGGTCACCTATCCGCTGAGCGTCTGCTCTTCGCGGCTTTCGCAGTTTTCGTACTCCACGCTGGCGGGACCGGCATGCCTTGCAGGATTTCTGGTTCTTACAAAGTAATACGTGATACGTAGACAAAACACTCGGTTGGGCTTCGGTTTCGCTATTGCGCCTTTTTGCTTATTAAAAAAAATCAACGCCCAAGCACTCCGTACAAATGGTTAACCAGCGAAGCTGAAATGTGCGGCCCAGCTAACTCGGCGGCGTGGTTTGCAGGTTCCGCCCGCCACCGGCGCTTGCATTCCCGTTCGCGATTTAGCGCGGCTTGGAAGGCTGCCGGATCGTCGGTACGCAGTTGCTGCCGGCACTCGGTCTCGCTGGCCTGTTCTTGTGCCCGGACTGCAGCATCGGCCCGGCGAATGCGAGCTCTCACGTTTCCACTGTCGGCGCTCTTCTAAATTTGTCCGCTCTTCGGGAGTTCGTAGGATCCTTAGCTTACCCATGTAGGAAGCTCTCAGTCGAAACTGATGCGCGCGTGCTCGGCGGCCTCGGCTACGACGGGATGGACGACGTCACTCACGGCCCAGCCAATGGCGCGCGAGCTTGGGTACGACGCTCAGAACGACGTAACTGATAGCACAGCCAATGAAGACCGCTCGTGACACAGATGCCGAGCGGTTTTTGGTTTCTCCTAGCCATATACAGCTTTCGCTGTAAAATTATTTTCGAATTTGCTGAGCAAGTTATCGGGCGCGTGACAAGAGTGTCTCAGGAACATAAAAGCAGCAATACCCTGACATGGTCAAAAAAATCGCACACAACTCCCCGTAAAGAGAACCCTGAGTAGTATGCGAAGCAGCCATGCGTCGACTTAAAGTTACGTAAAGAGGTGCTCTTTATTCATCCCTGCAGACGTTCATGCTCCTGTGCAGATCCATTAACTTTACGAACCACAAGGGTTCCCCTGGTTGTGGTAGTTGCCATTCCGGTGCCGCTGCTGCGCGAGCGCTCGCCGCCTCTGGATCGGCTTTTTGCCGGCGCTGCCGTCTCACTTTAGCTTCGCGAGCTCTCAACTCCTGGTCCGCATGACGACGCTGCCGTGCTGCAGCCGCTTTGCGAGCCCTCACCTACGCTGCGGTCGTGTCTTCAGTCATACTACTACGCTGTGTGTGAGAGAGATGGCTGAACGCTTTAATGACACACAGCAGCGAAGCTCCGCTAGCGGTCTCCACTCAAACGAGAGCACGCATCGGAGTGGAGTGAGCGCTCTACCGCAGAGCTATCTAGTGGGCGCTCCGAGTACTCGCGTGTCACGGAATACGATGGGGGGAACAAGCCCCGACCATAAGCTGCTTCGCATCTAAAATCGCTGGAGTTGGCCAAGTGGATGTCTATGTGATATCTTTCTTGCAACTGTTGTAACCACAGTCAACACCTGTTTAACGACATCGCGCAACTGCCAAACTCTCGCTACGAGAAAAAATCGGCTGATCGCATGCCTTGTGGCAATTGGATTCATGCGAAACAGTCCGCGAGTAATTGTCTCTCCTCCATTTTCTTTGGCTTCTATACAATCGCTACCAGCTGTATCGAGGTGTTTTTGTGAGTGTAGAAGTTCTGTGCACATTGTGGTCTCACCATCATGGTATCACACTGATTTTAAAGGGTAACTTATGGTTTGACGTACCGTGACCACTCACGCTAGAGCATAGACATCAGTATTATCGAAACGAAGTGCACCTTTACGGTGCCATAATGTAAATATGATAACTTTTTTTAGCGTATTATTCCGGGGTCGAGCAACGCTTGAAATAACTTGCTAAATCAGGGGCATAAAAATATGTTTCTAATACACTGCTAAAAAAGCGGAGGCCAACACTGGAACCACAATT